>JAQFYM010000544.1:0-60499 GCA_034694785.1 Agrenia bidenticulata | reverse complement strand
AGTTTGTTTATTTTTCGGAAACGCTCCATGTGTCGGTACCTTACTACGGAAACGAAAATTTACTTTCACCTACCTTGATGCCTGAGTCCATACTCAATATATATTTAAATTCCCATCCCTCGTTGACACGGAATATTAAAAGGAGTAAGTAAATGTATAAAACGTTGCTAGGAGAGTAAACGGAACTAGATTAGCTATCCTTTTAAAAGACTGCGTAGAAGGGGCAAAGGAAATAAATTGGAGTGAAAGGCAGTGAGTAGGGAGTATCGGGTTATTTGAGTATCACAGCTCGAACGTAAATAACTTGAAAGGGAAGAAAGTGAAATCAGAACGGAGAGATTTTGGTGGATTCCAAGGAGATTCTACATCCTTTGAGGCATGAGACTCTAATACATTTCACCAGTGCGGGTGTTAATGTTGATGTTGTAGTAGCTAGAGCATTAGGAAACTCTGCATACTTTCACCCACAACGCTTCACTCTTTTGAAAGAATGTGCGAGGGAGGAACTCTTAAAGGGGAATAGTTTTTTCGCCTCTCCGCGAAATGATGTGAATCTCAGCTAGGCGTGTTGGAAGTTGGATAAGTTGGAACGGTACAGTTCCTTCCGGATATGAATAGGAAGAAGGATTGAAGCTGTGAGGTAGCTTTTGCGGAATAAGAGAATAATAAGGAAATCTCTCCACAGTTTTCTCAAGGTATTAGCATGGGAAAAATATTATATAGTGTTTTCCCTCGGTGTGCACAAATGGAGTGAATGGGCATCTAAACCATAATTTTGAGAAATTGTGCCTCTCTGAGCGCTTTTTTCTCCTTCTTCAACGTACTACTTACAATATGAGTTGACTTGGTCATTTTTGATAGAGGCTCCAGCCATCCTCGTAAAAGTCGTTCCCAGGTTGGACCAGTTGGAGCAGCTTGTTGGGAATAGGCTTGCTAACCAAACCATAAAAATGAACTAAATGAAACTTAGTGTGTCTTCTATAGAGATTTGCTTTTATAGGCATCCACACATGGTACACATGGAGGAATGTGTAGCCTTTGCCCTCTTGGTCTCTCTCCTTGATAACAATTTATGCCCTTTCCTTTCGCATGGGTTCTCACCCTATACATTCTCAACTTTCAAACCACGGAATCGGATGGATCAAAATTCCGCCACGGACTTGTGCCTACGATGTACAATCCCCACAGAGTGCTCTTGTTCGCTGGTTCCTTACAAAGTTTATATATAAGCTGATGCTGCGGCTTAGAGTTGTAAATATACGACAGCCTTGTATTTTTGATGTTTGTTTGACAACATGGACGCGGAAAGACAAGGGAGGGAAATTACTCATTGTTGCGGAAATTAGAATCGAAAATCACTACCAGCATTTATGACCTCCGTATTGCCTGGGCTTTTCCTCTTGGCTTGTTGGGTACACTGGTTTGGTACATGGACCAAGTGATTTACGAGTATATTTCGGAGAAAGCTGTAGCATGTCTTAGAGTTTAGGCAGATCCTCATCTGCTGTCTATTTGCTCAGATTCCTTCTCTTAAGAATCCATGCTTTCCTAGGAATTGTGTTCCACGTTAGATTGCTGAATGGAGCTCATGGGGGATATTAATTGCATTGCCCTGGGATCGTAGTGGATGGGAAGATGATAATGAAACCGAAACCGAATTAAATGAGAAGCAAAAGCAGACTGGGTTGTTTCTAAATGAACTCATTTTGTGTTTACAATGTGGACAAATGAGAACTAAGAATAATGCATTTGAGACTTGGGAGTGCGAAAAACGAGTCCCTCTAAACTTTAAGAGAGGTTAAGAGTCAGAGATCAGTGAATTTATGTAAATATTTGATGCATGTGAGACAACCCTCTTTTGATTTTTTTGAGGAAACAGTGAGGGAAAAAAGGAAATAAGATTGAAGGGAGTTTGTGCTTGGTGTGGCTGTAAGTTTGCTTCTTGGATGATGCTCGTTGAAGCGAGTTTATGGAAGGAAATGATGCGAGAACAAGACTGAAAATTGAATTTAGGAAACCACCTAGGAACGCTTTTATTTCGATACTTGTTCAAATTGGGTTCCGTGTACTTTTGCCCTCTCTTCCCAAAATCTGCCTCCCAGTCTCCAATCTTCCTCTTCCGACATGAAATCCTTCCAAAAACAACTTCTCGTCTTACTAAACTGCCTTACCTCCTTGACTTTAATACTTTGTGTGTGGACTCGGGCTGCAGTGTAGAGCAACAGCTTATATATCCACAATCATGCATCATTCCATCTCCATCCCTGTGTGTATACTCCTACAAGGGGATGCAATGCTTACTTTTTCCTCGTCTGGACTCGATAATCCAATTGGAAATCACCAGCTTTCACCGAATCCATTTCTTCCCATTCTTATTGATAAATTGCCATGTTCCTCCCTTCCAAGTCAATCATCGATAAACTTCCTCACTTTGAAAATTCCATTCGGATTCAATCCTCTAGCAATAGAGCTACTCGTATCACTCTCAAGCACAGAGTATGCCTTACTTCAGGTTTTGATATTTATTTCCTACGTGGCTATCATTTGAATGCGATGCTTTTTCAGCTTCCGTACAGCTTTTCCAAGCTTCTCAGTATTCATTGGATCTGACTTCTTCTTTCCAGTGCATAAAGGATTTAAGGATAAATATCGAGCATAAAGTATGCTGCTTTTTATTAAGGGATACACATTCAAGCGGGTTTCCTAGTTTTATGCTAGCCTGCAGTCGAGACGAGTTGAATATAAACGATAATGACAAGCTACTCTTTGCTGGTCATGTATGCGAGTACATATCACCGGGAAATACACATTTATGCCAAAAGGTATCTACAGTTTGCATTAGACGGTAAAACTTGGTAAAATGTGCATGCCTTGCTTGCTTTGATTGCTATATCCCTTTTGTACTTTGTACAATAGTTGTTCCTCCAACAGAAGCTTGAAGACTGAACACTTCCCAGAACAAATGTTTTGCAATTAAACAGAGGAATCTCGAGTACCACGATTGTCACGAGCCTTTTTTATTACAATCCGTAATCTGAAGAACACTCACATGCCATGTCGCCACGTCCGGCGTCTACAAGGGTGAATGTGTATAGATGATGATTTTTTCTTCTTCTGCAAACAATTTGAAAGCACTTCGGGGCACAAGAAGAAAAAGAAACTCGGATGAGAAAGAGGGAAGCTTGGCTGGCAGTGTCATCTTTTTGCTACTGTGAATGAATAAAACTTCAACTGACCGCTTTATGGACCATTTACAATAGGAGAGATGCTGACAGATGACTGTGAAATGATTTGATGACGGGAGATAAAGTCAAATTTACCATTAATAATGACAGGCTTGAATCTCTCTTGACAAATCTCTTAGCAGGGCTGGTTTCATGTCTAAAAATACAAACTATGCCTTTTTATCAGTGCCAAGGAATAGAACAAACGTCCCGAACCCGATAACAATCAAGTCAACTTTTATGAGCAAGACAGCAGACTGAGGACTTCAGTCACAGATTGTGTGGATGTCCTTCTGATTTTTTACACTTAGTAGGTTCATATATGACGAAAAACTTTTTAATCTGGTGGAATCTTTCTGAGAATAAAATCCCGATTCTATGCAGTCAGATAAGCTCGAAGTTTGATGCATTCAAGAAGCTATAGGTCTACAGATAGGCTTAGTACAAATTTAGAATTTGACAAATTGTAATTTACATCGTAGTAGCAGTTGCTGCATTCGCAATATTCTACAGAGTACAACCCATAATATATTTTTCTGAAAACAGGGAGTTACATTAAAACTTTTAATTAAAAAATAACTAAGTCCCTGGGAGAAAATATAGGAAAATAACTAGATAAATCCTAAATCATCTGAATCAAGAAATTAAATATATACAACCGTGGAAACATTACTTTTGATTATGTTTGAGTATCGACAAGATGAGACCCATGTTGTCAAGTAATCTTGGATTTTAGTTTCGCATAATATCCAAAGTATAAAATTATAAAGGATCCCAAGTAACACTTGATACTCAACATGAATGATACTAAAATAAAGTCGCCTTCGCGTTCCTTGGGTTGTCTCAATTATGTGGAAGACATTATACGATTTTATCGAACTGTGGCCGTGAAGTTACCGATCTCGACCTCAAACAATACAGTTCGTGAGCTTTGTGGCTCCGATACTCCGATCATAAAGTCGGAAAAGCTAAGTAAGGGAATTACTAAGAAAATTCGGATTCATTTTACCTCATCAATTCCCGGAAACGAGAAACGACAAATCACAAAGGTCAAAGAAATTAGGTCAAAGCAGTTTAAAAATATCAGTATGTTTACTGGAAATCAAGGGTATCAAAAAAACTTGAGATGGATAAAATTACACAATATGTAAGATACATTTTCATTCCTGTCAATATTTCTAACTGTCGCTGCGGCGTGGGCTGCATGGGAAAGATCTCCTCCAGCCCCAGCTATTTCAAATTCTATATTCCAAATTACTCAATTGAAAGTTTTGATTTCATTCAACGCGTCACTTTAAAACAAATTGTTCTTTCCAGAGAATTTATTAAGGCAAGAACTATTTGTGGTATTTCAGGTTACTTAAAATTATGCTAAGCGACCCGTTGTTTTTGCCGGAGCTACTGGTAACGCGACCACTGAATTTCTGGAAATATCGACCAACAACACTTTTTGTAATGTAACTATAATATTCAGAGCGACTGAAGTCATTAACTTTGTTGTTTGAGGTCGAGCTCGGTAGATTTACGGTCGGAAGTCGACGTCTTCGTGGTGGAGATAAAAAATAATGATGATTCAAGAAACACTACCTCGCCTCTTACGACGTTCTGTTTTACTTTTGAAATTATATTCGATTTCGCCAATCTTAGAAACGGCACACACGGCAACGAAAAGGACTGTTGTAAGTTACGGGGTTTGTAAACTTCAAATAAATGAGAAACCCAAGAGCATTGCGTTGGGTTCCTTACACTTGATACTCTTAAGACTCTTAACTTTTACATGGGAGCAGATTACTTACAAGCAATCATGAGAGCAGAGCTGAGGCTTGAGAGCCAACTCTTGAACATAAGAACCTTGTAATTGAATGAGACTCGATTCAGAAAGTTTGTATTTTTAAGTCAATATGGTTTTTAGGACAAGTTGACTTTCTTTAAGCTCGAGATGAAGGAGTGGAGCAGAACATCCCGGCCTATAATTAAAAGCATACTGATTTTAATCATGTTTCTCATGTAATATTGCATTTGACAAGATTTCTAAAATGTCTCTAAAACCACTATGACTATCTTATACTCTATTAATTCACTACCAAATTATGTATCCACAAATTCACCCTAAGTGACTACTTGCAATAGCCTTTTGGATAGTGAAGTGAAGAGTATTCGTGGAACATAATTTCTCGTCGTTCTTATTATAAAGTATGACGAAACCAACTAAAAGCTTCAAGCTATGATTTCTATTGTAAAAGATACTGAATCGAGTGTCTCGTATTTAAAAAAAAAGCTATTCAAAGGATTACGTAGGCTTGGTAATAGGTAATCTCACGTTTTTCTGCTGACTACGACTACGGGTCATTTCCCATTAAGGGAGTTTAATAGTACTTACAGGGAATGTATTATGTTTACATGGCTTAGGCTGTCCATGGGATGATTTGAAAAGCATGCATTACATTTTGTATAGTAGACGGGAAGAGATGATAAATAAAAATGCAAAATAGGAAACCTCGGAATGAAGATTGGACGTGTGTAGGACGAAGGGCTGTGAGATTACTGAACACAAAGTTGCAAATCATCATGTTCGGTGGGAGACCAGAGAGCGTTCATCATCTCATCTCATTCTTGATTCTAGGACTGGGGTTGATTCTCTGAGCCTTAACTTGGCTATTACATTACATATACGTATCACGTTCAACATTCCATTTCAAAATCCATCATGCTCTTGTGTTATTGTATTACATGGTAAATAAATGGGATGGTAGGGGCTCGTGGTTCTTCCACCATCCGATCCTGATTACCCGTGACAGTTTCAACCTGAGTCGAACACAGAAACACATCAAACCTTAATTATAATAATAAATAATAAATCATCATTCTCTGACACCCATCTCTTGGTAGTGATTTCCTTAAAGACGAAATCAGTTCAATCATGCCAATTGACAGTTCAGTATATTAAACACTGGAATCATAATATACGTATCTTGAATTGAGGATGGACTGCAAAAGGGTTGTCTGTAAGAAGCTTCAAGTCTCGACCTTGCCTTAGGACACAGAAGGATAATGGGACTCTTATTGGGTTCCGAAACATTAGTTGATTAGAATGAATGACACGTGACTATAAATTTATTAAATAGTAAGTTTTTCTCCAAATTAAACAAGAGGTCGGTAAAGATTTGATTTCTTCTCTCAGCTTTTATGTACAGTTTCTACAGTACTAAATTTGACGCAAAATTGCAAGCTGCATTTTCACTTTATTGGCTAAAATTGGCTTATAAATCAGAAAGTCTTCAAACAGTCTACGAACATGTGACACAAGTTCAATATTGAACTATCGACATACTTTTTATTTTGAGCTATCAGAACTATACAAGGCGCTTGGTCCTAATAAATACATCTACCCCAATATTCGTATATTTTTTCTTACGCATTGGGAAAGCTATTATTTTATACTTCGAAAGGAGTCATATAAGCATGTATATAACTGCTCAGTAATTTTGTGTACTCTATCTACATTCATATTCAAGCTTAAGAGAGAGTTTAAATGAAATCTAGGATTTGATAATTCTGAGCTATTGCAATTGAAATACTATTAATCACCACACCAGCAAGAACTTAATGAATGATCAATGAATGATTGGTCATCTTCTTTCATTGTTCGCTCAACTCAATCGATTTTTCAGTTAGGGATCACTATGTGATAACAATGCGCGTTGGATGCCATGCGGCGGCTCTCGAGATACTTTTTCCACAGAGGATTATAATTACTAAATGATTTTTGATGCGGTTAAATCAGAACAGGTAAATGGAAATCCGTCGGTGCAAACAAAAAAATCATGAGTCTGTGGATTCCATTTCCGCAACGATCAACAACGATTCTCATCATCTCCTAGACTTTAAATATTCCAAAGCGATTTTCCAAAATCCAAGTGAAGTCTCAAACACCTTCCACCTACACCATCACACTTTTCTAGGTTTTTTCGTTCAGCATGTCTGAGGATTATTTTTATGATCCTCCAGTCTTAGCTCAAGTAATTATCTTCTACTTGGTCCATGAATGAATTATCAGCTTAAAAACATGGGTATATTTGATGTTTAAAAAGCGGCTAACAACTGAGTGACCAAAACTTTGCTTCTGTAACCCGTACAGAAATTAAAAAGAGCAATTAAATTAGAGCTGAATAGTAAACATGCACCAGGGAATATAATAAATGCTAGAAGTTAATTGAAAACAGGAGAAGAAAAAAATTTCACCTTAATTAGCATACAGGCTTAATTTTTTTAAAACCATTTTCTTTTCATAATTAAAGCGGATGAGGATGACCGGACAGTGTAACTAGTACCGAAATTATTTTATAGCCTTTACTAATGATTAATTGCCATTTTATTACTACATATTATAATATTATTAAATTATAGTCAGATGGCGATGAGCAAATAATGCTAAGCAGATACAAGTGATAAGACTGGAGATGCTGGGGTGATAAAAGTATTCCAGCTTCAAGTACTGATGGTATCCGATATAAAAGAATAAGAATTAGAAAAGGGATTGAATTGAAGTAAAGCGTCAGTCAGCGTAATCGGAGAGGCTATGAGTAAAGTTTGCTGTCTAAGAAAAATGATCCTTATCAGATTCGTTCTTAAAGATCACTCAAATTTACAAATGAACTTCAGTAGTTTAGGACAATGGGAGATCGGCGAGGAAGGGCCCTTGTAATCAGAAACCAAATAAAAGACTTGAAGAGTGGAATGATGGGGATTATAAGACAATCTGATGGAGGAACAGGATTCTATCGTCTGACCACAAAAATGCGTACCCTAACACATGTTAAGTGTCTTCGTCGACAAAAATAAGGACTTTGCCATCAGGCCGTTACTTTCCGTCAAGAAAATGAGGGTACGGCCTGTATCGGAAGGATAAGTTAGTACAATGGGGATGGACTGAGGTCTAGAGAACTATCCTAAACTCTGTCATCTGTGGGTCATCAAGTCCCAAAGAATTAATTCTACCCTGCTTGCTCATATTAGTAGTCTCATCAAGCCATGTAAGTGTCTTTCCTATTCATGCTGACATTTCAGACCACATGTGACATGGATACAAAGACAGATTGTACTTAAGTCATAGTCTCCAGTCTTGGTCAAATTAGCCCCAGCAAAGGGACATATAAAGAGCTTCTCAGCAAAACCAGCCAACTATTTTATAACTACGCAAGTTACTAGTGACATATCAAGCTTTTTGTGACTTTCCGTGTTACCTCTGTCTGATTTCATTTTGCTCAAGCCTCTGAAGGGAAAAAAAGCATCACATTCACATCACAAAGGATAAGGGATTAGTTGAGGAACGAAATCCATGAAAGGAAAGCAACAAGGGCTCAGTTGTCTCCTCCTGCTTGACCTTATGTCTTTAATTCGACCATTATGGGCTAATGTGGCCTCTCTCCGTTTCGGTCATTAACTCATTGATCATTGTCAGTCCCCTTTCACTCCAAAGCCATAATTCCACTCAATATCCAATGCCGATTCCAGTAGGCCAGTGTGGGAAAATAAAGTCCAAGTCCCTATAGATAAACCATAAAGGTATACACGGGGCTTAATAGCTCAGGGTTTAATTTTATCCTCTATGTTATTATGTAGGTGTAGTAGTACTAGGCAGTCATTTATACTGAACTCATCTCATAAGTAGTTTCATATTCCAGCTTCTATTTTAACCAACTTTGAAAGCAAATAAAAACTACCAGAGCCCTTACCTGGAACATTACACACGTTTGCACAAACGGACCGTTCAGATCCTTCCCGTCCTGCATGGACTAGCCCCCAGTCCTCCCCCTTGTTTCAAAGACCACTGGATTGAGGCACGAAAGAAGGGTGATGGGAATGGAACCCTGTATCGAAGAAACCATTGGACATGGACACAAGACTTGATGCATAGACTGCTTGCCAGGGCTTGCTCTACTCGTCTCCCTACGAAGAACGGAGAGCGAAAAAACGAGAAGAGTTTTGGGAACGGAGTCTCTCCCCCTGCCTGTTTTAGTTCTTGTATCTCTTGGGATCTCATGCACATTTCACCTCAGTCGCTGAGAGAACTGCTTGGAAAGAGGACTATGCTTGTCCACACTGGAGTCTCAAAACTCACACATTTTCATACACCCAATTTGAGTGAACGGGCTCTCTGGAGCAAGGACTGTGTTTCGGTTCTCGTTTGAAACAAACGGACCTTTTTCGGCATCGTTTTTCATACGGCCCGTGCATTCAGTACCATTCGATATTTACATTACCTTCCTCGATTGGACTTTTTCTTGGGTCCCTTGCCATTTGTTACAGTTGACCCAGCTGATGAGACAGTTGGAATTGGAAGTATTGGAATCATCAAACAACTCAAACAGCTCGGTTGTTCCTCTCGAGGTTCCAATCCAATTGGGAAAGACACTTTTATGTAAAATAAAAGACTTTGTCTGTGTCTCATCTTTCATCTGTGAGCATTCATTTCAAAAATCTCAAAGTTACAGACGCACGTCTCAGTATATCCGACTCATCCTTTGGATGAAGTAAATGTGCTACCATAAAACAATATTTGATCTCTGCTGTTCATCAGCCTGAACAGTTGTCCATTAATTTAAGTGTTAGGACGTACTAACGGGGTGTCTTATGAAACTCAAGTTTCTGCGAGTGGGGTAACTTAGCGGTACTTTATGCATAAGTTCTTGCCACTTATTTACTACATTCTCGCTCGTGTCAACATCGCCCCTAAAATCTGTGAGGTACGGAGCAAATAGGGTTCTAACAATAGTTTTAGTATTGGGTGACAAAACCTATGAAAAAGTATTTGGCATTATCGGCTTAAGTTTAAATCCCATTTCAGGAAGAACTTTCATAGGAATCAGTCGAGAGAAGACTTTAAACAATTTATAGGCCTAAGATCTGAGGAAAGCGTCTAGATTAAATAAAATAGATAGAATCGACTTTTCCAGTCCGGTTTAAAAGGATTGGGTTAAGAAGTTTAAGAAGGAAGATAAAAAAAGACGAGTAAGACTAAAAAGTACATTGATTCTTGATTTTCATGGGTAGAAATCCATGAAATTTTTGTGGGGATTGAAGAAGAGCAAGGGATCTAAGAGTTTTTCTATGAATAAAAGAAAAAGTGATCTCCTGCTGTGTTCCGAAGTGTTTTACACGATTGACAAGTCTTGTTGGTAGAACTGATACTTACAATCTTGGCTCCAAAGCCCTTGGAAAGCAAAGGGGTCTTGAATACTAAGGAATTCTTATTAGCTGTGTATTATGACTGAGGCACTTCATCACACTGCATGCCTTTTAAGTGAATAAAATCATCCACCTTAGGCTCCTCGTAAATAGCCGTGAAAAATGTGAGTGAATGTTGCTGGACAGTCTACAAGCCAAGTTACCTTGATACGGATTGCTACATACGAAAAGGGGACTGCCGTGAGAAAGTGACTGTCAATGTGGAAATACGTCAGTTTGAAGCTAGAATAATATATTATTACTCTATTGGTTTGCTAGTTAGTGTCTTGCTTAACAATAAGCTCAGCTACACATCTACCCACACACACCGGAGGAAAAGCCGTGTAAACAAGATAGTTCCACAAACTCGTCTCAGAGCATCATATTCAACATTGAACAATTTTATGATCAACTCGGAGGATTGAGATAAGAAGCGAAGGAGGATCCTCTCGTTCTATGCACATTTTAAAAATCTGAGTGAGATTTTAGATGAGGAAATCAAACAATTGGTGGGACAGTGTACACAAATTGGGTTGGCTCTGATAAAAAGGGACTTGATTTTAGGTCCTACTTTTAACAAATAACAAACAAAGTGTGTTGGGAAAGGGATTCCCACAGCCGGCTTTTGTCACTTTGTGTGCTCCCTTATCATGAAAAAAACTGTTTAGCATTATTTTCTCTCTGAAACTCTGAATCTGTACGAGGTTTATATTAGAATAACCGACGTAGTGGTTTGGATACATTATTATAGGTAGTATCAGTACAGGTTCCTCCAGGAATCAAAAGATACTTACAGAAAATAAACTTGGCTGGGATAAACCCCTTCCCTCCTGTGTATGAACCACAATAAACAAATTGCTATCTTCCCACAGATATAGGAAAGAGTTGAGATTATTATTGTTATTACAATCTCGGGGATAATTTTATGGTTGGATTGAAATAAAAATATCATCAAAATATTCATATGAGACTGTGTAGGTACTAAGCAGTTGATATTGTATTAGCTCCAGGTGGTTAAAAACTAATGGTCTCACTCGTGCAGGCTGGTGACACTATTTAAAAAATACTTCCGAGGAGAGTTTCGAAGTTTAGTTGGTCAAATACCACCAGCACGATTTGGCGAGTAAGGGAAGAAGATAAGGTTTACCCACGTTGGTGGACTCGGCGGGTTTGTAAATATAATATTGTTGACTACTGCTGGGCATTGAAGATGAGCTTGATGTCACTGTGGGACTCATTAATCACTCCTTCCGGTCGTCTGTCCGGAGCAGGGACGCCGAGAATGATGCTCGTGATGGACAGAGGAGGTTTATCCAGCCTCTACGCTGCGGACAGAATGCTGAAGAACATGCAGCGAATTTCCATGGTGCTCTTAGTGGCAGTGTTGGTTTTCGTGACCTCATCGGGCTTGAACAACGAGATCATTGGACATTGTCCCAAAGAATGCCAATGCTATAATCTCCAGGTCGACTGTTCGGAAAGAGGGCTTCACGCCGTCCCCAAAAGCATTCCTCGAAACGTGGAGAAAATGTGAGTCATCTCATCATTCATTCCTTCATATATTTTATATATTTATTTCCCCTCCTTTGAAGACATTTATTCAATCCACTCTCTCTCTCTCTCTCTCCCTCACTCACCACACTATAAAACTTAATAAACTGACTGCTAAAATAACTGCCATAAAATAGTCCTCATCACTACAGTCCACAAGACACACTCTTCTCTGCCCCAACCATTTCCAAACCCATTTATTTACTCTCTTCATCCCCCGGACCTAGAGAGCTAGGTAATCCCCTCGTAAGAGATAAGAAGAGACGGACAATATCCACAGAGTAGTATCTGCAGTCCATGTTCATCATGATGATGATGATGAGGCTATTCAATTCTCTGTATGCATTTATTTGGTACGTGCACCGTGCGTTGTACGGGTCTCCGCCGCCCAGTCTGCTTCGTCGACAAGGTGGTAAGAAGAAGAGTCAACGAAGCTAGTGAAGTGCATAAAGTGATGGGAAATACTCTCAAACCAATTAAGCTATTCTCCCTAGTCTGTACTGGGTTGTAAAGGAGCACTTTGGTGTTGAAAGCTCCTCTTCCTTTCATTAAACTCGCCATGAGACACACTAGATTTCTGTAAGCAAGCACCAGAACTAATTTCCTAACACCATCAAATACCAAGGGACTCTTATTACAAATGATATCATGCTGCTCCTTCGTTAGCTCTTTTGCAGAGTTCAGCATACGTAGAGTTGTAGTTTAAAATTTAGGCTTAGTGTTCGTACGTACTGAAGGCTGAGGCTTCGTTGCAGTCCATGCCATATAAGGAAGAGTGTTAGTTGACATGATGAAAACCCTTAAGACCTTCATTGACAGTTTACAACTTCCTTGCGATACGACCACTGAACTATGGCCTGACAGTTTAGATTTTATACCTTGGAACACGCATAAGTAAGTAATAATACTTCATGCTCTCCTCTTCCTGGATCTAACCCCGTAGCACTAATGCTTTTTCTTGGCAGATGCCAACAAGAGATAGGATGAACTTCAAGTGTTTTGATGGGCTTCACTAAATAAGAGTTGACAGGAAACTGGGGAAAAGTAGATTTTTCTGCACATGATTGACAGTAGGCCGCCAAATAATAATGCTCAGGACCTGGTGAAATGGAAGCCTTAAGCTTTTGAAATCCTAAGCACTATAGACAGAGGGTCATATATCTTGATATGTAGGAACTACACACCCCTCTGCAGGCATTATCTTGGGACCCATCTCGTAATCAAACGCCTATTCCAAAGAGCTAGAAATGTGCCTCTTTTCCTTATAATATTATTGTTATTGTTCCTAAGAACGAAGGACAAATGCACAACTTTGTAATTTATGGGAATTGTAAATTTTATCGATATTATACAATAGAGACGTGTTAGCGCAGCGTTCTCTGTTTCTCTGTGGTGCTCGTGTCGTTGTCAACCTCCTGCAGATTGTCGCAAAGGGATCATGCAGTTATCCAGCATTACTGTAGAACCAAAAAAGATGTATTACTCTCCCTGTTGATGCAAGGCTTTGATAACTTTTTCCCATTATGCTAGTCTTGAATAGTTGCTGAGTTAGAGTAATATAGACGTTAAAAAAAATTAAATATTAGTTTATTCTAGTACAAGGTATGCGTATGCATTGAGTGAGTACCTTTCTTTGAGGAGAGATTGTAACTGTAATATTAATGTTGTTATTTTCCACAGCTTGGTCACAAATCAATTTTTTCCTTTTATTTATTTGTTTTAAATGGCTTTACGTGTGCATGCCAATGCTAAGTAAGTTTCCTCGCGTTTTTGCATATTTTTATTGGTTTTGATTCCTCTGTCTTAATTTTTTCATTTGGCTTAGAACCAGAGCTGGTAGGGTTGGTGTTTGTATTCAAAACTTGGGTAGAGGCCATCTGCATATCACAATTATATTATAGTAATCATGATTCATGACAATGTAGCTGTAGATTTTTTACTACTCAAGTCATAGCACCCACCCCGTGCATAGAACACACTATATACACCTATGTTTACATTTGTGTATTAGTGTAGAAATAGTTGTTTTAATAGCTGACATTGAAATACACGGGAGTCCAAATGGAGAACGGCATTAAGAGGCTAGGGAGATATGAGTGTCAATCGTAAATTATGTTAATTTCGTGAATCGTTTAGGAATGCCAAATGTTGTCATGTAATTCGAGAACCTCATAGAATTGGTTTATGATCATGACGCTTCTCGGTTACCCAACAACTTGCATGGTTTTAAATTACAATCCTGTCTAATTGCGATATAATGAGTCACGTAAACTAAAACACTAGACACCTCAGATAGCTAGACACTCGGGGGGTGTACTAGCTAAAGAACCCTTATAAGAGTTTTAATTCACTCTCTGGGATTAATATTGCAGGAGGTGAAAAATTGCTTCTGCATCAACCAATGCACTTAGCCACTATAGTAATTAAGGCAACATGGGACGCGTTTCTATCAGGGGATTTCTTTGTACTGTTGAATCTTGGCCACTTTAGAACACTTGTACTTAATGTCCTTCAGTTGCCTATATAGAGTCATAAAAATCTTCGACTTGTTTGAAGACTTTTGCTTTCTGGGAGAGGTTTATGATGAAGTTTGCAAAGGGGAGATAAGACTTGATCATCGAGATTAAGCATTTAATGGTGAATAGCTTTTTATTACTGAAGAGCCTTTTAGTCCTAAATTCTTGATATTATGAACTACGTTCTACCAACTAGCATCTAAACGGACGACAGGAAATTTTCCAATTGTATGAGAAAGACTTTGACAGCTTGAACGGATTGAAGAGTCAAGATATAAAAATGCGATTAAGGGGAGAGAATTGACTTTAATGTCACAGGACGTTTTTTACTTCGCAGTTTAATGGTACGGGCTCTGTCTGGTTCTGGAATTCCCAAGATTAAGAAACTAAGCAGTTATTTGCAGAAGAAGAGTCAACAAATTGAGGATAGCCCGGAGTGAATGAGAGAGAAAGGGATTTCATGTCACTGTCTTGCAAGAGAAGGAAGTAGAAAGCAGAAGTCCCTTATTTAAATGAATTTTCCGTCTCAAAAACCCCTTTCACTGGAGAGGAACGATCCTCCACCAAATCTTCAAGAAAGTGAACACATTGAACTTTTACAATCAATTCTTGTGCTCAGGTATCTCGTCCGATTTAGACTATCTCTCTAGTATCAACTAGCGTGTCTATAATCTATAGGTAATTCACGCAGTTGTAAAAGCTTAAGCCTTAATTGTGATTCAACCGGATCTTCTAAAATCCTAGGTTGTGACAGGTATAAAAACGGTCTAAAAAATGCCTTTGCCAATTGATGAAACAAACATTAAACTAGGACATTTGCTATAGGCAAATATATAATTTCTAGCTAGCTAATTGTAGCTAGGTTACTAGCTACAATTTCAAATATTCATAAAAGGTTTAAAACAATTTGGAGCCTTGAATGAAATCAGTTTTCCCTTCCCAGGTGTGTCACCTTAACTTTTCCAGTAGTTCATTTTGAGTTTATAGTAGAATTATTCCCAACATCGGAGCCATGGCTTGGAAACTTGGGAGTAGAGATTAGGAATGCTGCATATGTAAAATGTGAAATGGTACTGAAGTATTGATGAAGTTTTTCACAAAGGTAGAATACATATGGAAGGCAGGTTTCTTTTCTCAGTCTTGGGCCGCTTTCATTCGCTTTTGTCAGGAAAGTAGGAAAAAGTTATTGTTACCTCTCGGTCTCTCCCTATTTGTATGCACCAAAGTATCCTATAAGTATTACAATATGCTGGCATTTCGTGTTAAAAAATAGTAAGAAGCCTGGGGAGTCCAAGTTAAGACAACACGTTTTGTGTGTCGGACCAGAGCATTTGGCCAAAATAAGTTCCAATGCTCCGTTACTTCTCGGGCTACCAATTGATTAGTTTCTTAATGTAATGGCAATATCAACAGAAACACACAGCCTTTTGTCCCGAGCCATGTTGGAGCACTACGGAGAGTTAGAGAGAGAGAGAGTACCAGAGAGTTGTAAGGTATATTGTGGGCCCTATGTCTCCGTGTTCATCGGGAACATTATCACGCACTCCGGTTTCGACTGCCCTTATTTAGTCATACTAAGACTACTAACTAAACTCGTATAGATGTGCCAATAGGTAGAAATGTATTGCTTTAAGTTTCCCTTACTTACCATGAATTCCCATTTCCAAAGCAGATAGACAGGCAATAAAATGGTCACGTGGAGTCTGAATGGGTTTTTGCAATTTAAGTAATCTAATGTGATAGTTTTCCCTCTCCTCTTACTTGGACGAAAATAGTTGGAATAATATTTCCTATTCCTTAGCCACGCTTCAATAAAACTTGCAATTAAACTTGTATTCCATACTTGTAAGAAAACTTCTCTCTTTCAGTTCACTTTAGGCTGTGTCTCTGTGCAGCTCTTTGGGAATCCCCACGGGGACATTCTTTGAAATACGGATTGTTTTAGCATTCCATTTCAGCCCAAACTATTTACCTGTGTAACACTTTCCCTTTTACTCTCTCGAATTCAAGTTTTCTTCTCAATCCTTGTTATTTCCTAAGTGGAAGGCTATGTGTCCTGCCCTTTCTTTTGCAATCATAAGTTAATTAAATCAAGGCTCTAAATTGTTTCTTAAATCATGTTCAGTGTCATCTCCTACTTTTCTAGGACGTTTCAAGCAGGCTTTTGTTGTTTTAGAAATTTCACTCAAGAAGTCGTGGAGAGATGTATTATAAAAGAGTATATATAGTTCAAGTTGGATGGTATATTGATTTCCTTTGCTTGTAAATGGAGTGTAACTGAAATTTTATGCATGCATGTTTTTGAATGTGGGTCTACGCTTTGTACCGTGGTATCATGTCATGAGTTTGAATTTGGATACCTCGTCTCATCCAATTTTCCTTGATTGGACAGAATGTGGTATGATGTTTGTAATGGCAGTGGCAATCCCAATTCCCAAATCGAGCATATGTATATAGTATTACACCTAACCGGAGTCGGCAACTTATTGTACCGTACGATTTGCCTATCATCAGAAACCGTTGCGTAAGCTTGCTAGAATTGGGAATGACACTACTCCCATTACAAACACCAATACCACCATGCCACATTCTGCCCAATCAAGGAAAATTGGATTCGACGAGGTATCCAAATCCCAAATTCAAACTTATGGCCCACACAATAAATATATATGGTTTAATAGAGACAGATCTGAAACAACAATACATAAAACACAAAATCCACATTAGACATCCCAAAGAATTCATCCTTAATGACGGACATCCCTAAAAGATTGCATTCCTATTGATGGACACCCTCTTAATTGATTCAATCCGTATTTAGGATTATCCCTTTAATCTGTAACGAGCCACATCCCATATTATAATCGCCCATAATGAGCCGCGTCCCTAATTCAAACTGTCCATTGATGGAAATAACCAAATTTAAATAGATAAAACTTTAGTTCACTCTGGTGGAGAGGATGCTTGCGCATGAATGCAATTGCCTTCCTGTCTGATTTTAATTCTGAATTTTGTAACTCAATAATGAGATGGAATGTTGTTGACTGTATAAATTGAAAAATTGAAAACCTATAGCTTAGAAATAATGAATGAAAGACAGGCTGAGTGAAAACTTTCAAGTTCTCAGACACTATAGGTGAAGATTTTTGTGGCTCAAGTCAAGACCGGAATGCATGCATGCCTTTTTAGCAGTTGTCTTTTAAAAGCTGTCGACCGGACACTACAGACTACATAGTTAGGGGGGAAATGCAAACCAGTGTTGAATCCCTTTCGACGGCTGGCTCATTAAAAGTTGGGATGACTTATGACGTAGACCTCTTTAGGGATGGATGAATATTAGCGTAAATCATTTATTAATGATTGGATATTCTCCATTGTCAAAATTGTGAGTGAATATGAGCTATGACTTTGTCTAGCATGTTTGTGTAGGGATATAAGCCATCTCCGTGTATAGAGGTTAGCAAGGCCTTGTCTGGGATAGAAATCTCAAAGGAAAACAAACGCAGATGGGCTTCCATGCGAGACAAATGTTCCTCACGACTTTGCAATTCGATCAAGAGATTGAAGATGACAGATTTTGCATATTTTGCCAAAATATTTCCCTATCCATCCTCTTTGATGATTTTACAACGTACTCCCAGCTTCCAAAGTCTATTAAAACAACAACCAGTTTCAGTGTGCATGATGTTTCCCCTCCATCCAAGGATAATGAAGCTAGCAATTAGCAATTATCCCGTCCATTGGAAACAAGCAGTAACACACGATCTCGGTAGAATTATTCTCCGCTCTTTCTAATTTACAATACAGATCTTCATCCTACTGAAATCTCTGGCTTTTGTGATTATAATAACCACATAGAAAATGATATCATGCAAGATACGCGATGGAACTTTTTTTATTTCCTCCGAAATCGCTGTTGAAGACGTCTTCTATATTATCAATAACCTTGGCTGCACCTCCAAAGAAATTCTCCTAGCAGAAGGATTTCGAGATTGCAACAATCCACAAATTATTGATTGCATTTTTTATTAATTCCCATCCTGTTTTTTTATCCACACTACCAAATGATGAAAAGGGGAATTAAAATCCCGAGAACATCTCTCGACCGGTTTACCGTATGTGCTGGGGAGTTTATTTTGCTTCAACTATGAATTATGATGAAAAACACAAATTGATGTCTTGTTAGGAGAAGTCTTAGTTCTACTCGAAGGAATAGTCCACACCGTCCTGTGTAAAATACTATGTTCAACAGAAATAGATATTTTGTGCAATGAAACATCCAAAGTGAGTTCGGATCTAGGCATGAGATTCGAAGCTTAGAACAGATTTAGGAGAGAGTGTCAATCCGTGAACTTAATTTGTACAACATTCCGATGAAATTCCTTGACAAAGGTTAAAAAAAGTACTCGGTGGGTTTTTTTATACCCCTTGTGTTATAAGATGAGATGGGATCGTTGTTGTTTCCTATGTGTACGTCCCACGTCGCGCTTTTCTAATAATCTCCTCTTTACAAAGTCAGAAAGAGGGCTTAGGAAAAGGGCCATTCTCGTCCTGAAGATGCTCGGGAGTAAAATTTATGAGTTGTTCTGTCACCAACATTGTTTCCTACCCTCCGCAGTTTCTTTATTTTATCGTATTCCATAGCCACCATTTATCTTATCCCCCCATACCAAGACCAACTGGCTTGTACAGTTGTAACTTATACTACCACTGCACACTGCTTGGTCAAGAAACTTGAAGCTCAAGTCCCATATTATAGTTCGAATCTTATTTTTTACCATGCTTTAGGATAAACATAAATATTTCCGATTTTTTAGACTTTGCAAGATCTACATCAACAAATGACGGATTACTTTAATGCAACAGTAGGATGGAACTTGGCTGAGTTAGACTTTATGCCAGAGTGGGTTGAAGCCTTGTAGCTACATCCTATTTGGGTTTACTTGCGACTTAAGGTTTTTTTTTACCTCTTGCTAGATTTTTAACACATCTTTAAAAAATCTGTTCATTCAGAGCTGGTTACAATTATTGCAGCATTAAAATAATAATAATCCGCTCTTAGTTCACAGATCTACCTTGTAAAATCAATAAGGATGGTTGAAAAGTTGAAAACTGTGTGTCAACAACAGGGATATTTATCTCATGAGTTATCCTTATTACTTTCGAGTACATAAACAACATCTTGAAATGCAGGAAGCTGGGGTTCATAAAGTGTATATAGGTGTGAGGATGGAAATACATAAATTAATAATAAATGAAGTTCTAGAATATCCCGACACTTTCGCGTCCGCTCATATAGTTTCCTTCCAACTTTCAAGATTTTCTAGCTTTGGCCCCTGTGGCTATTTAGACTTTAGAGGTGATACATCCCAGCACCCAAGGACGAAACTTTAGTAATCGATTAGGGAAGAATAAGTCACAGATTGTTAGAAAAGGTGACGAGCGTTAATGTGGTGGGAGTTGTTGACATGTATTGTTTTCAGGAGGAAGACAAAACTCGAGGAGATAATCAAAGGCCGTAAGTACAGGTGGGACTGACTGGGAAGCAGCCTGTAAATATTTTCCCCACCTGTCAATCACAAACTGTAGCAATTTATACGAGACGAGCTCATCTTATTCTCTTCTCAGGTTGTGACAATTTACTGTCGTCTATGGTTGACAAGTTCAGATTATGGCTGACTGGGTGGTGAGAGCATAAACCGTTAGTTGTAAGGAATTTCATATAGTAGTTTAGTGTGCATCGATAAATTGAGTGTTGTTGACTATAGAGTATATTGGGTTAGACTGATGCTTATTTTGACCCAAATTCCAGTGCCACTGATAACACCCGCTTTGAGAGAGATGTATATTTATTGCTCGGAAAATGAAATGCCGAGAGGATGATGGATTAGGAATAATGAACTTTTATCATCTCCATTCCAGCTATTTTCTTTAAGAAATGTACCAACTCTAAAATTCTTGTTTCGTTTTTTATTACAGAGAACTACAGGGAAATAACTTGACGGTGATTCGTCTCTCCGACTTTGCTGGATTAGGATCCCTCAGAATAATGTAAGTGGACTCTTGATTTAGTCCCTCAATTCCCTCTCAAGTATTGAATAAAGAATGCTTTGCATGAATTATCTTATCCATCTCATTCAACATTCAACGACTCCACATGGAAATAAATTGCACGCTTAGGTCCATAGTCATCACATTGAAGAATGTGCTTTGCTTTTGTGAAACTCTCCATAAATTGTAATATTAAGGGTTGTGTGTAACGTAACTTACATTGCTTATGAAAAAAAATCAACGTCCCCAAGCCTCAAAACCTAGTTTGAGTAGCTGATGGAAGGCCCGCTCATCCAGCCTTTTTAATGATTTCCCACATTTACCCTCCGATTCGGCCTCTTAAACCATTTAAAAGTTTCCTTCGATCTTCTAACAAGGAATCCCACATATTGGCCTGGATCAATAACACATTCTCCATTGTCAGGAACTTCTGCCGGGACGGACGGACTGTAGACAGACAGACTGTCAGATGGACAACGGTAATCATAAAAGCCAGAAGGAACGGGCTAAAACTGGATCCAGCCGTAGCCAAACAGCCCACCAATTGTTAGCAAGATGAGGAATGGAAGGAGCAAGATGAAATGTTTAAATATTTAAATTTATTTAGTACTACATGTTGTACTCCACTCGTACCCCTGATTATGTATGTTCGTGGTGATAAATATATGTAAGATGCGTATAAAATATTATGTCCCTAGCTTTTGATATTTACGACTGAAGGGCATCAGTTGAATTCATCGAGAGCAAAATGAACTGAAAGTTTTGATTGAATTAACTTTCAGACAATTGTCGGATAACGAGATTCATACTGTGGAGAAGGGCTCCTTTCAAGATCTGGCCTCGTTAGAAAGAATGTAAGTATAAATTTTAAAATACCTATATACCTCAGTATAGATCAACCCTATAGGACTCTCTCCGCTGAGCCTTTGTGTCCTTTGACTATTGTGAATTTGGAACTTACTTAAGTATGTATATACATATTGTACAATTATATTGTTATTAAATGAGATGAAATAACGCGTAACATAAGATGCATAGCCCCGCTAACTCGCAACTCTTAGGAGGGATCTATAGTCATCTCATAATCTTCAATTTCAATTGCATTCATGAAGCTGGCCTGGGTTGCTTCATTCTTCCTCCATATGTTGAATGATGCTTCTTGTATGTCTACGAAATATTATTACTAAAGAACAGATTTGGCTTGGTGCGACTCCAAATTTCAAGTTGAAATCATCAAGTCTCCTCTTAGACTGCCGAAAATCCCTTTGCCGTCGTTTCATTCAATTTTATCGCAATCACCTCGGCTCCCACAAAAGCCGTTCCTTTTTGACGATTTATTATATTATTTCTTCCTCCTTCGGCACTTCAACCAATAACTAGAAAACTTTGTACAACTTGTCTTAGATTTATTCTCAATCCTCAGTCTCTCCCACTCTTCGCTAAAGGCACATGTAAAAATACACACCCCAATAGAATAGAATTGAAATGACCCTCCTGCAAAACAACAAATTACAATCTAGCATTAATTGAAAAACATGTATTGTTCCTATGAAGGTTCTCATCTTGAAATTATGCATATTTTCATGCCTACATGTAAAAAATAGCACAATTGCCATAAGAATCTTCTTTTCTTCTTTATTCCCGGCTGGTGAATTTATTACACCTCAGTTTGATATCTTGAGTTTGTCGAGAAACACACAAGATAGTTCGTCTCATGCCGTGTTCGGCAGAGTAAATACTGATAAATGAATAACTCACAATTAGCCCTTGGCCATTCATCGAGCAGAATTAACTCTGAGAGGAGAGAATAAGTACATGAAACGGCATCAGGAATAGAAGAATCAACTTTTGAGGCATTGCTGGCCTGGCCGCACTGTCCACGATGTTCGTCAAGAATTAAAAGCTGAAGGCATTATTAATACAAGACCTCTCTAGAGTGGTGATACACCGCTCTCATGGGAAGAGCTAAAATTGCATACCATCTCAAAGTTGAACTGCCTATCCTTATTTATTATGTCGTCCTGGTTTTATTTATGCAAATGAACGACTTCAATTTCACTCTTTTCCTATTTAGGCTCCATGCATTATCTCCTGGAGAAGAAAAGAAATTGATATTCCGCTTTATTATGTAAACTCGTCAGACTGTCAAACTCCTTTAGGTTTCCACTCTTTTATAGCAAAAGTTCTGGGTGAGTGTGTGTGTATGGCAATGTGATAAGGAAACAGGTTGGGCCTCCATTCCACCCAGCCTACTGCTTTTGTGTCCTCCGTGGTTGTACTGAATTACCAGCTATCTTCCCATTATTGTATCGGCACTTATTCTCCAGCAAAATCATACCCTCCCCTTCCTTCACTTTATCGTCCCTTTGGCCTCGCTACTTGAATCTTCTTCCTCGGGACTTTGGAATCAGAACTATAGGCTGGGAAGAGTGGGAAGTGCATGTACGTGGAGTAGATGAAGAAGATGGAATTCCACCATATATTAAATAACGTTGACATCAGTGGACAACAACGGCTTCCCTTAATAATAGTAACGCAAGAGATAAAGCCTCTCTTCCCGATCTGGTTTGGAGACACGGGCGCGTGTGACTTTGTAGTAAACGTATCCGTCGAGGAATACCCAGACCAGCAGTACGAGCACTTTCACCCTGGAATATCCAGCTATCTTTTCTTCTATGAAATATACATGAGTGAAACTCTTGTGGAAAGAAACACTAGCTTTTGCTGTATAGGAGGTCTATTTTCTTTAAAGAAGCAATATGCTAAACGCTAAAGGACTTAGTAACTCGTGTCACGAAGGATTTTTTAACAGATACTAAGATATAAGCCCCGGAAAGGTGATGCGAAAGGTTATATATTCCACCCGGCCAATTCCATCCTATTCACTGATGACACACAATGAGAGGGGGTATGTAATATATCAGGAGAATGTTATTCAGGGACACGGTATCAAAATCCCTTACGAATACTTTCCATTGTTAGTCACTATAGTATAATATACAACAAGATGTGTGGGATACGTTGAATCTGTGTTATATCGGGTGGAAGGAAGTGTAGGAAAGTCTTTGCTGGTAGTTATCATGTGCTAGTCTTGGTGTTGGGGAAAGCGGGGACTGTCCCCAGTACAGCTTGACAGTGTCATTCGGTATTTGAGGAAAAATTGAGGCTGAGGAGGAAATAAGTGGGTACTGCTGTCATGGGACTCATAACGGCAAGAGAGGACGATGTTCCAGAGTATTTCTTCACACCCCGTTGATAGTTCACGAGGAGGAAAGATTACAGTCCACTGACGCATACAGTAGTGCTCGTTTTATTATTAAGTATCGTAATCAGAGGGTAGATCACTGAAATTGAGGGAGTTCTTCGAATCGAGCCCCTTGTTGTAAAACTAACACGGATCCCCAGCTATCTTTATCCTAAGTGTGGAAAAAAAGAGTATCACACTGGATCAGCAAAGTCAGCACATGCTGCGCAAAAAAAAACATAAAAAATTATCGCTTCAAGAAACTATCAGTCCGCTGGAATAAGTGTTTCTCTGTTAGGCACGGACTCACTTACTCTGGTCGTCTGTGCATGATTCTAGGGCAGATCTAGTTTTTGTATAGAAATTCACTCGGGCTGAGAAATGAGATCGTGACCTTTCCCTCTTATATATTGAGGGGTTCTATTTCATGTCATCTGATTTAGTAGTTCTTAAAATTGAGAGAGGCAGGAGATATGACTCTTAATGATATTCTCATTTAATATTCAAAACGGATCTTTGATCGTTGAACTGTAAGGACGTAACCTCGGGTGAGGAGCGCCAGGTCTCATTTGAATCATTATTACAGGGAAAGGCAGCAACGGCTTCTAACTTATGGTATTCTTTGGTATATCAATGAGAAATTATGCCATGGAATTACCATTGTATTAGCAAAGTATTCGTGTTCTTTGATAAATTCAATGAAATCCTAGGTGATATAGGTGTCTTATGCATTGAAGTATATGAAGTCATGTAGGTCTAGTCTGCTTCTATCAACTCTTCTCTCAATAACGGAGGCAAAAGGAATCTAATTTTCGACCAAAACTTTTAACTCCATAGTTTATTGATCATCTTGGAATATGATGGAATGAATGGGAAAAGCTGGTTTTAATCCTTTTGTAATAGCTCGAGGATCAAAGAGAAGGGAAAGAGGGCCATTCATTGTGTAACTTTTGTTAATGCCTGGAGGCAGAAGGCAGAAACGGTTGTTATAATAAATGCCAGTTGAATTTATAAGCCCAAAGAACAGTAGTAGTTTTCCACTTTCAAGTGAATGGTCGTCAAAATAATAATCTTCATAATAGTTTTAATATTATGGGAGGTAGAAAACCCACTTTGATGTCTTGCGGGTTTGAAATTTTTTTCTTCGAGAAACGAATCTCGACATGAGAATGCAAAACAGGACAGAAGTGGGTGTTGCAGGAGTAGCTTTCTTTGTGAGTTTTTCAGATGATTCTTAAATGTTTATTATTCTCGTAATGTATCGATCGGCTACTGTGGACAAGCCTTCTAAACTCGTATTGAGTTCAGTAGCTTTGGGTCATAATTGAACTCTATAGGTAGGTGTGGTGCTCGACAGAGTTCGATTAATTTTTTGATATCAAAATACTTACCATCTAGGCTTTTGCAATCAAACAAGGATGGATATGAACTGTCCAGATATGTACATTTTATATTGTTGGAGCTCATAGGAATTATGTAAACTAATGTAAAGTCAGGTGGGCGGTTCAGAGAGGAGATAAGTTTTTTAACAGGAGCATGGTTTACTTAAACATCAAATTAGGCAGTTCTTATCTCAAGAGGTTGTCTAGGCCCTGTCCTGAAATACGAACCTTCCATTTAATTATTTAGATAGGTATGTGAATGCATACTCTATTAGGGAATTCTATGTGGAGAAGGAAATTTCATTTATGCGCTTTAAGTCCTTATAGAACTAGGATGGTCATTCTTGGTTAAAGAGTTTAAGAACATTATTCAGCCCATGGCTAAAAGTGCAGATGAGGCACATAAAATTATTTAGACAAATTATGCGGATTTACTAAAATTCTTCTCAACCCGTGGTGTTTGGGGAGCTGAATCCTAAACATACACTTAAGTGCATTTGGCCGAATGACTTGAGACTCTGAGCGTAGGGCCTGTACGTATGTGGCATGGAACTGCGTGAACATGCAACCATGTGATCCGACGAAGATTACCAAGATAACTACAGGAAACTTGTTTAAGTATGCATATTATTCATGATCATTTCATCATAGCTTAGTTTGTTGCAGACTAGGGCGTTATAAAAAGGAATGGAAGACGGCCCTTCCCGTAAAGTCAACAGAATAAATAGAAGGAGCATGTAAAGTGTGGAGCTGAATGGTAAAAAAATCCAAGGGAAATTTAAAAATTAAGCTCATTCAGGGTTGCTGGCAAATAATCCCGAAACTTGCCCATCCAGTTGGTTTATTCGTTTAAAATAATGAGATTGAAGTCGGAAGTATTTCAACTTGAATGCCGGATTATGTGAATAGGATTGGCAAAGAATTCGCTCGCGGAGTTGGCGTAATTAAGTGAATAATGTAGGAGAGAATAATAAGAGATTCCTGCAACTTGGAATTATGCAAAACAAGATTCAGAGTATTGGAGATTGTAGCTACTTCATAGTTCATAGCACTGAGATAGTCAATAGATAGAAGGAGAGAAGGGAGTTTACCAGGGGTCTTGAGCTTAAACGTTGAATCAGTGTGGATTTAAGTCCAATCTTTTTTGTGTCGGGAAAGAATTTAAAACCGAGAGTTCCATCGACTCTTTCTTCTAGGAACATTGGAGCAAGTTGAACTGACGGGGAGGTTTATTGGTTAATACAGAATGAAATACTTCAGGTCTTCGATTTAATTGGAAAATTGTTCTAGTTCCATTAGAAAATCCCATATTCGAAGGATAGGAGAAGAGGCTCGTGCTTGAAATGTTTTGAGATATCCCACATCTCCAAGTAATCAACTGTCACCCTTCATCCATTAAATGAAATTGGTAGTATGATAACTCAGGATGGGAAGTTGGCAGTACGGTTGACAGCTTTAGAGATGCAATTAGATGAGGATAGATGTTGAATGCAAATTGGTGGTGGAGTTTGGAGCAATCACCCTGATGCGCAACAGGGCCTGGAAGCAATAAGGGAAAGTGTGAAATGGAACAAAACAAGAATATGGATATGTCATCCATCAATTCAATAATGGAATAGAGGGGAACTCCATGTGAACGCTGAGCAATGATAATAAAAATTTCTCCGCCATTCCTCCATCATATAATTAAAGGGCTTTAAACTGAGAATCCCTCCGTGTCCTTCCTACTTGAAAACCACACACAGTCATTTCCTTGCACATAGTTCTCATCAGAAAAATGAGTAGAATTAATCCAAGCCATTATTTGGATGTGGTCTAAAATTTGAAAGCTACAGGATGACGAAGCACCATCATAATAAAATGATGAACGGACGAATTCAAAATGAAAAATCTAATCCTCTTCTCATAGTAGAGGGATCTCCCATAGTCCACAGTAGTCCACACTGTAACTTTCACCAGAGAATGAATTCAAAATACATCTCCTTGGCTCAGGCTGCTGTGTTATGATTATTATATCCTATCTCCAGTGTCATCATTGTCTAATCACTATTCGGTTACGTCATCTCGTTAATGGGAAAATGTACTCTCTACTACAACTACGAACACTACTACCAACTACTCCCTATGCATTTCTAATATCACGGATCCTGGCAGGGGTTGTGGTCTTATCGTTGTGAGGAGAACATCATTTCCTATATAGTTTAAACAGACATAATATATAAATTCCCCTAGACTGTAGACATGTACCAATTTATCTGCATATTTCCTTTTTACTTCCCCCTTCTCCCTATTATCTTCCTTGGCCTTTGTTTAAAGCCACCTTCCTGTACCGGGTGCAGTGCAAGTGCAGCCACTCACCACATATAACAATGCCCAGTAAGTATATGGGAGCTTGAATGAATTTCAACTGGATTATAGATCCTCCGTGTGTGCATGGGATATGACGCTGCCTTTTTGTACAGAATCACGGCTCAATGAGCAGAGATGAAGGGAAATCCTAAAAAGAATCACTTGTATGTAATTTCTACTCCCGACGAGAGAGCTGGACTCCTACGGTTTCTTTAGGATAGTGGGACTTCTGGCTCTTGTATGTCCATCCAATTCAAAATATTGGCTCGTGGCATTGAGGATGGGAAGATCCTTCGATTTTATCCACGGCCGCACGGCCAGCAAATTGAATTCCTACTGCCTTGTTATGCTCAACACACTCCCCTTTTCAAAGGGGAGGGTGTTGGAGTTACGCACTGGACTTATTAATTTGAGAATATCTGATTATATTCAACAAGGAAAAAGGGCTGTGGTCTTATCGTTTCAGTCATGTCGACTTGATTCTATACAGCTCAACAATAGCATGTAGCCAAGGGACAAAAGGATGCAGGATTTTCTGACGCTAATTAGCTACTTTGGGCCTTTAATTTCCTCTCATAATTCATGCATGACGGTAACTTTACTTGCTGACAGTCCGTCGCTCCCCACCAGTTAAAACCGGGCATTATGTTGTACTTATTACCATAAGCCATCCACAAAATATAAATCTGACATTGCAATGGGTAATCGGGTATATTCCCTGCTGTAGAGAGTTTCCGGGAGTAGTAGTAGGTCCTACTTAAATCATGTAGGCGTTTAGTTAGTATTCGATTTTCATGGGATAAGTTTCAGGTTTCAGTTGTATAGCTTATGATGATTTTCCATTGGATATAAAAGGAAGGTATCAATGGATTGAGGATTGAAAAGTGAACAAGGAAGCGGAAGGTGCAGGAAGGTATTTAAATGGGAATGCTCAGCTTTAGCCTCAGAAGGGCATAAAAAGTTGAGAAAAGTTGAAAGGAGCGTTATTTATACGAGAGAGTGTTCAATTGAATCATAAAATTTCCAAGAGGTTTACTAAGCTAATGAGAAAATAGGGCTCGAGATTTCCCAAGCACATGGTTAGACTTAGGAAAACTGTGTAAAAGTAAGTAGTATGGATTGTAGGTAGGTGATGGTGGGTTAGAGCGAGTAAGACTTCTTCTGTTGATTAGATACAGATAGTCTGAAAGCCCACACTTAGAGAAGGCTGCTTTGAAAGGCTTTAGTGGATTTTAAGGAAAATGAAATGAATTCGTGTTATTAGGAAGAAAGGAGGAGGAAGGAGAGGGACAGAAGCACTTCCAGCTTTCTTTTTGGATCCACGCCAGGCCCAAAAAGAATCTTTTGACTTGGAGGAAAAAGGAATTTAAGGCTGTTTGTATCACCAACTCTACGTTTTTTCTTCTCCTATCTTCCTACATATGTTCTAATGTAAGAAGCGAAATAGATCAAGTTTGAAGGGCTGTAGTACACGAGACCTGTACAAGATGTTTCTTCTCGGAACTATTTACGCGAATTGTTGCACTTGTTCAATCTTTCGAATCTCCAATGTCTATTTGACCCCATGGATTGCATGCATGGCGAAAAAGGGATGCGTTCCGATTACACGGACTAGTACAAAGCCCAAGTCATGGCTTACTCATCCTAGATCTCCGTTCAGATTTACTAAGAAGGCTTTTCAGAATTTCTGGATGAATAAGCTGGATCTGGTTGCGGAGGATCTAAGGTTTCTAGGGAGCCTATAGCTGCCTACTTGTGACTCGTTCGAGTTGCTACCGTTTTTATTTCTTTAGATGTAGAACTTGATGAGGAGGAGGATTTGGTAATCCTGGAGGGGCTCTGTAGATCTCTAGTGTCTGTCCATCTATTCTCCCTTTGAGTTTATCTCGGACATACGGCTTTTAGAGACATGTCGACAAAGTTGACTATTGGGAGTCAGAGGGAGGACGAAGACGTATGTTGGAGAAAAAAGGGATTATTTCACTACTGTGTGGTAATAAAATCTGCACTCTAAGTAAGAGTTGCACCTCGAGTGACAGGAGATATTCATGTTGGCGTTGGAAAGAGTTGTACGTTATTTTCTCTGTCAACCAAACCAAATCGTATGACCTTCCTCCTCTTCTCAGTGTTAACAAAGGGCCAAAGGGAATTCTTCATCCTACTGGGAAAAGAAAAGTAGCTTTTTATGCGGACAAGTAAACCTCGCAGATGGTTCACAATGGAATTTTGACTACTGGGACTGAAGGAGTTGTGAGGCTGGAAAAAGTCAAACCTTTTCCGGATTTTTTTTTATACTACAAGACTCTGGTGCATTCAGCCCTTGTGGCTTTATTATAAGCTTGAGCCCAGTACTACATCTTCGGTTTTACACGCACAGGGAATAAAGAGACAGACTCGTCGACATTACCCATGCATTCTCCACGGAGACACTGAAGAGCCAATTGTGGGAGTATGGATGATAGTTTTAGGGACCGGACGGACACGGTGTGTCAGCAACTGTTGAAAGGGCTTCTTTGTGGTTAAAGGATGACTTAGCATCGGGGGAAGATGAAGAATTTTGTTAAGGACCTTTGTACCTTGAGCTTAGGACAAATGATTGAAACGTATATGGATATACCTTAGTGTCAAGTGAGAAATTGGTTAATTTTCTGCTCGTTTATCTCTTTTCTGTTTGTCTACCCCAATGAATTACCCTTTCTTTCCTGTTTCGTGACAGGAGCTAGTAAAGCTATACTCGACTGAGTTATAACTCTCCTGAACTCTCAGTCCACCTTGCAAACTTCTAATACGTTTCCTCCAAAGGGCGATCAACAGAATATAGAAAATTGCTAATTAACTGGATATCCCTCGAACCGTCCATCCTGCCATGTTTACCTTCACCCATCGGATATGCTTATTTAAATAATATCTAAAATCACATCGACACGAGAGGAGAGTTCCTATAATCATAACAGACATACCATAACCCCATAGGAAGTCACTGAGAGGAATTTATTCGTGAAGTCGATGCTTCAGAAAACAGTCTCTGTTCGTTCAGGCTGAATTCCCTTTGTCTATTTCCCATTGAAGCCTCAAGGGACGAAGTAATAATAATAGCAAAAGAATCAAGAAGTTTCTGCCGGCCAGGACTCTGAAGAGTGCATGGAGAGAGTGGATTTGAATCGATTAGGGACCAGGTTGTCTTTGCAAAAAAAAGAAAGAAGTTGTGCGGTTGGATATCCACATCTTATATGAGTATTTTATATAGTTTGAACTGTGAGGCATCATTCTACAATTGTACGATTAGGTTCATTTTGTCAGACGGCTTCTTTATAAACTGCCTTCCTCTCCTGCTGTTTTACTGACACATATGAACACCACGCAAAAATTATGTGTGCTTGAGTTCCACCTTATAAATCTTGACTGTCGTGGCCAAACGTAATTTAAAGCTGCCCACCGGTTCTCGCTTTACGATTGTAATTCATTCTATCTTCCTTGGCCATTAAAAAGGGAATTCTCTCACACTTGCCTCCCATTCCTGTTGGCACTTATTTTCCAACCTATTAGTAAATTGATTAACTACACCCAATCCTCTGCCGTTTGATGGTATCCGTATAAGCCTCCTTGGAGCTCCATCCGCTATCCTATTACGAATTGCATGCATCTCTGATCATTTTAATATGAATCAACAACTTGAATGATATTCTCCGCACTTTTTAGAAGGTGGCCATCATCATGATAGAATCTTCAAATGGGACAACAATATAATTCATTATGAACAAATATGTGACAGCCTTGGGTTTTGCTTTCTGGAATTTATCGCATTTCCCTGTCTATACATGTAATTGAAGTCTGTAATTAGGGATGAAGGAGCCTCTTCTTAAAAAGGCCGGCGGGATTGCGTGGCTAGTTGACGTTCTGCTGAAACTTTCAGAAATCTAGTGAATTCTAGGGAATTTGTACTACTGCGAATATAAATGCTAGATGGTGAAAATAGGTGTCTAACTATGGCTTTTGGGTATTGGCTGTAAAAAAGGTATGACTTATATATTTTCTCCATGGGTCAACAAATAATTATAGGCTTTCTACTGCCAGAGGTAAAACATGCAATCCCCTACTTCATGATCAGTACTGATTATTACTATTTTATTATCATTATTATTCATATTGCTATTATTATTAAACTCGACTTTATTTTACAAGTACTGGCGGTACGTTTAGAAGCTATTGAGCTCATTTTGCTTGACTTCTTGCAAAATTGCATGGAGCGGAATGAAACATCATTATTGTAATAAGACAAGTTTAGTTTGTGTAATGAAATAGAGCTTTCCTTGTTGTACGCATAAGAAGAAAAGGATTTGAAGAAATTTAAAACTTTCCCGACTCCTCGTCCTCTAACTTGTGACATGTATTCCCACATGAGCTCATTACATTATTCTATTTGGTTGACGTGAAACTCCCAAAAGTTCCAACTCTAAAAATGTGACAAGTCATAGTCCTTTGGATTCTGAATATTTGGATCTTGAGCAGAGTCATATCCTAGGATTACGCTTTTTACATACGCGTGGGTTCATTTAAGAGCATTAAAGAAAATTGTACTGTGCAGGTCTCATAATAGTTGTAAAAAATATATTACGGCGGATTCTACCACCGAGCGTATTAAACTAGGCAAATATTTGGTTTGTGATATGATGATTTGTATGATGCTGTAAGGACTATCATGGGTATTAATTATTACACAGCCAATTTCTTTTTGTCTTTAGACTTGTTTTGAGTTGAACAAATTTAAGAAGAAGAAAAAATTTGAAAGACTTATGGTTAGAAATTTTAGTTTATTTCTGTCCTTATTAGCTAGTTGCATGTTGAGTTAGAAATGATGTATGCGGTGAGCCTTTGACTTTTGAGTAAAAATTAGGAAAAGCCTTCACATTTACGATATCGTGCAAGGATTTTTATCAGAGGGAGGAGTTGTTAGGGAATCTGAAATGGCAATTGAGTCATCAAGAAACCACCAAATAGATTACAGGCATTTATTCATACATTTTCTAGATTCATAGACAACTTCTAAACTGGTGTAATTTTCAAAACTATTTTGAACTAGTTCTTTAGTTTTTCTTATTCGGTTCATGAAGTGGGTCAAATATTTGGAGTAGGATTGAATATAATTGGAAAATTATTTAAAGTTTTCCCAGCTCCTGCTGTATTTTATAACTGTTTGAAACTTGAAAACTTTGTATATTCAATGGACTTATCCTGTAAATGAATTTTCACTATAGCCTTGAGCATTGAAATCAGAGACATAAACAAAATGAGTATTTTTTCAAGGGATTAATTATAATTAAAGTTGAAGTAATTGTTATCACACGTGTGTAATGGAAATATTATAATACGTACTGTGATGAAATTATTCTGACTTTTCTACATAGACAGCCTAAAAGAATTATGCAAGCTGGGACTGAATTATTACCAGGTTTTGAGTCATTCATGTACATCTTAAGACTTAATTGTCTTTTCTTGTACAAAAAACAATGGACTGCGTAATATAAAGGGAGCTAGAAAAATTGCATAACATTCCAAAATCTCCGTCATTAGACCCTAAGCCTGTATGCTTCGTGGTAGTATAAGTAGGAAAACCCCAAAAACATTGGCTTGTTATACCCTTGGGGGTTCAAGATTTTTGTGTTCGTAAATCTTGAAAAAAAACTCTCAATTCTTCAGCTTTCTTCCTTGACTTTACTTGACATAGTGCTTCCGTTACCTTTTATTTTCCCTTTTGTAATGATATGATACAATGAGCACAATGCAAAGACGAGGGTTTGCCAAAAGGATTTATATGTCCCCTTTGCAGTTTGATTCCAAGGGATTTCCAGTTACAGGGATGTGATGGTATTTTTCCCCAGCTCAACGGTATAATCCAATATATTCCACCTTCATGGGATCTTCTCCGACGTAATGCACCATAACTCTAATCTCTGTTCTTCTGTTGTGATATTTTATTTTATGCAATACGGACAGGTAGTGGATTTTAATGGATCAAAAGGGTAGCCCTTTTAGCAGGTTAGGAATACAATGATAAAATTCAGAGTCTTAGTCTGCCTTAGCCTATCTTGGTCCCAATCCTAAACCCAGTCATATATAATCTTTGTTTTATTTCCAAAGATCGATGCTTTCTTGATCATAGAGGACATGGATTTGTACAAAGGAATCGAAGGATCAGATAAAATCATTCTTAGCTCTGGAATATGTACTTTCTCTAACATTGGCACCAGCACAAGTATACATATTTGTACTCGTTGAAACAAAATATTCCTGCATGTCAAGCCCAATAGCCCAGCCCTGCTTTTCCTTTTACTTTCTCTGGGTGTTTGAATGCATTAAAATAGGCTAGAACATGGTCGTAAAGCATGTGAAAGTGGAACTGACTATTATTACTGGCATTAAGTACATGTACATTACATAATACCGTGTACCTGATATCTCTATGTAGCACTGTTGAGTTCTGAATACCCTTAGAGAGTGTATTGATCCGAAGACATTGAAGAGAAATGGGCCTTATTGAGCGGAAGAGATTTGTTAAGTCTGCCTACATAGAACCCAACCGGGCTCTGATACGGAGGAAGTAACTGTCAGGCTGAGTTCTACAGCCTGGGCTCAGTGCATAGAAGAGTTGTGTACACGAACGAACATTTGGTGCATAAATTTGTGTACATATCACATCCCATGAATGTATGCATAGAGGATGGGATGAAGGTAGTAGGTTTGGGCAGCAGGGCTTGTATATACAGAATGTGTAGACAAATATATTTTGTGTATTATAATAGTTAGATAAGGCCTAAGACGGCCCTCTCCTATTTCTCCTGATGAATAAAAGGGGAAAGTGAAGGAAAAGGGGGTTTCCAGTCGAATTACATGCGAAAGCTTTCAAGTCTCGTGCGAAACACAAGGACTTTGTATTTTTCTCCTTTTGCATCAAGTGGTCTTACATAATCCGATTGGTCAACAACGCATCCCCCTTCTACTTTCACTCTCAATTCAATTATTGTGGCATTAATTCCCCCCAAGCGTTTGCCATGTATCGATGGATGAGTGCGGATCGAGGTAAATCTCTTGGTATTATTTTACAATTTTCTTAGAGTGTACAAGTGCCCCTCTGATCATGTGTACAGTACTACAGTACACAATAGCTGTATTCTTACACAAGTGACGCCGTTGGGCTTCATCCTTCATGAGAACCTCCCTGCTGTTAGACCTACACTTGTTTAAAGTTTAATATCAGTAAATCGGGTCTTTTACTCTTTACCCTTTACGTGCTTGATATGATGAACGGAAGTGTGTGTGCACAGGTTGCTTATGGAGCACACACCAGAGGCATTAGTACACAGAGAGGACGACTGTATTATATCTATCCATTTTAAATGGTTTGTTTTAATAACGAGTGTGTTGGTATGCTGTGTATGCATTCTATGGAATTTCAGACTACCTTCGTCAACGCTTCCACAATTGCAATTACGACTCCTCTCACTCAAGTCTCACTTTAGTACAAAATATTTGCTCGAGTGTTTGGTACACCCTGATAACCGCACTCCCATCATCATCCTAGGATGGGTAAACAATAACTGTGCTGGCTCTTAAATGCATGATGTGTATGATTTCCCTCTGGTATTATTTATTCATCGAAATTTCAAGATAGACGTCTTATTCATGATCCCATGGTTCAATCAAAGAGGGGATAAAAACTTGATGAAGTGAATAAAATATACATAATCACAGAGGTAGTTGAATGTGTTTGACCTAGGAATAAAACAAATCTCTCTCAAGACTCAAGACAAGTTGAATCAAGGAGAGAGTACCTTAGGGTGAGTAGAATATAGAATTTAGTGATACGAGCCAAGAGGGACGGAGAGAAATTTTATTATCCAAATACAAATATCCCTTGTGGCAATGCATGGGATAACAACATCCCTTTTGAGAGAAGCCTTGAGGGTTTCTCATCTCTTAATTTCACATACTGTGAGAGGAGCTCAGGGCTTCCAGTTAGACAGATTACGACTTCAAAATTAGGATTGCTATTGGCTTGAGTTGAATGGAGATTAAAAACGGCTTCCACTCGAGACTCGAGAGCTCGTGTGAAACTAGGTAACGTGTCTCGCAGGGTTGGCTGGATGTATCGAACAATTCCAACCCTGTATGAATGGTAAGTAGGAGATGTGCTCGTGAGAGGCTCTTCTTCTCAGCCATTAATGCATTAGAGAGGAGATCACGTAACAATAAAATAGTTTCTTATTGAACTTATCTCTTTTTACGTGGGATAATAGCTCCCTCAGCCTCATCACGGAAGAGCCTTAGAAAAGCACCACTGTGCAGTATCCTTCATTAAATTGTCTTCATTTTCTTCTGGGGGAAGGGATAATGGGGGTTCTGGAGGAATTTGATGTCTTTGTTTGGTATGGGTATGGGTCGTTTATACAGTCGACTCTGGTGTTGGGGGGAGGGCTGAATCGGAGCTCTAAATAACTTTTTCGTGTTTTTATTTAGTATCTGATTTCGAGATTGGAAGTAGCAATGGATATAAGTGAGTGGTCAAAAATGGTCTGTTAAAATTACAAGTTTGAAATCCCTGTTTATCAAGACAGTGTACGAGAGAAATTTGCTTGATGGATGATTTTGTGTGTGAAAGTTGTACGTTTTTTGTATTATGTGTGACATAGATTATTAAGTGTGTCTCATGTGCTTGAATATGCTTATCAAGGAGTCAGTCAAGTTTATTCCTATTTCAGGGCATCTCTAGGGCATTGTTGTCAGTTATCTTGTAAATATTTGTAAAATTGTAGTTTCCCTTGTACTGTTAGTGTTGGTGTAGTATGGGCATATGTGTGGGTGAAGGGAGGATTTTATATGTGATGGAGACTTATAGATTTGTTGGAGATGATAATATGAAACAAGCCAAAGGCCATCGTGCACAGAATCCCATAATTGAGCACTGACGGAATAAAGAGGTTGGATTGTTGGATAAAGAGGCCTTGCCTTGGCCCTTTCCTTTGAAAGAGCCAATGGACCAAACAAGTACTTCTTGAAACTTCCTATCTTTTCTAAGGATGGATTCTCTACAAACTCATAGATCTTGAGTACAAGGGTTATTTTGTGTCTGGAACAGAAAAAATCCAGTCTTTATGGATTGCTCCCTTGTCGGCCTGAGTGCCAATTGTAACTCCTGTTTCTGAGCGAAATGTTAATCCGATTCCGGTTTTCAGCTGAGGACATTTTTACTGCTTTTTCTATTCGCACCTCAGACTCATTCTTTTTATTTATACTAAACGATCCACAGCCGTCCAAGGCTATCAGAGTGGCGAGTGTGGTTGAAGCCATTTACTATTGGTTGGGGGTCCTATATAGCCTAAGTGTCTGAATGTTATAGGAGAATAGCCCCTTTGGATTAAAAAACGCGAAACTGGCAGAATGAGTAAGCAGCTATACAGAGATCATTCGAATTTATATTGCCTGATCGGAGTGTGGATAGGTTTTTACGGTTCGAGGGTTACACTTACACTGCCTTTCCATCTCCTTGAGAACAAATAGTTTCCCTTAAGATAAATTGAACTATCAGCTATCGTGGGTTGGAAACAAGGCTAACTACGTATTGCTCGTATATTTCTGTATCCTTTGCTCTTGATTGCCCCTCAGTCATCGATTGTCGGTTTCTTGGGCTCTTTGATGTACTGAGGAGTTTCAAAAAAAGTATCGAGTCAATGAAGGAGATACAGAAGAGTTGAGCGAAAGTGCCTCTGTATGCAAGAAATTGAACTCTTAATTCCAATTGGTTTGCAAATGCTTTCTCCATAAATGAATATTTCATTCGTGTCTCCAATTCATTGAGGATGGGCTCAATTGAATGTCCAAGGAATAAAGAGCCAATAATGGAGCCAACCCTTTTATCGGCTGGACTTTGATGTTTCGTAAATCGTAACCTATTCATTGAGTGCATGGTAGAAGTTGAATTTATAGACGAGAATTGAAAATCCAAGTTTTCCTCAATTAAGCCGCCTTCGTGTTTTATAAAGTCACTGGGAGTATTCAGAGTGAATACTGAAGCTAAAAGCATTCCACTACAAATTCCGACCTCATTTGCTATGAACCTACGATCAGTTACCACTGTAATCGCATTAGGTTGTAAATAAAGAGCTCACTGTGTGGCTTATGGTCAGTTCGCTAGTAAAATTCTAACTAGGATTCCCTATTATCGTTTTATCGTTCATCTATGGTGTGTTAATTTGTAGTGGCTTTGCAGACTACCTCGAACAGCATGGACGAGGGTTGCTTGTAAACACAGAATCATCAATTCCTGTTCTATCTGCAGTAACGCAACTGGCGGTCTTGCCGTCGTTTCTTAAAAAATTAATTGGTATGTCGATGCAGAACAGCCCCCCCTCACGTTTTAATCATTTTACTTGCCAGAGGAAAAATGAAAAATGAATAGGCTTTTTAATCCCATGGACAAATGCACGACTCCGTTCCATCCTTCTTCGGTCGTCGATAACTTTGAAATCCCAAAAATGTCATAAGAGTAGTTTACTATGCATATAGAACCTATAGTGAATGAACGCACGTGAATTCCATTGCCAATGAGGTTAGTGAAGATGGTTTAGGAAAATTATTTATTTGACTCGTCATTAGTAATTGTATGGAGGGATCAGGACTACGGATTTTGGCAACGGGTTCATGCCTTAACTATTACGTTAATTTAATTTTCAAGTTCTATGGGATGTGCTAGAAATCGAGTTATTCTTCAATACCAGAATGAATCTCCAACGATAGGGTTGCATTGCAAGTGTGCTTGGGGTACAGTCAGCATTTTGTTTACTCTAAAAGCTCTGCCTTTTTCGGCAAAACTGACAATTCAATTCCTTACATTAGAGGAGTGTCAAGTTTGATATAACTGAGGAGGGCTCTGGTCTCTGGTAGACTTGATAACATCGGGTCGTTGAATATCCATTTATTCCTAGTTGTTGTGAATTTGAAAAGAACAGTGACACCGTCCCCAGGGCATTTAAATCCCTGCTCTGGCCTGTCGAGTGTCGCGTGCTGCTATGTGCAACTGTTCTCTCTTTTAAAGACTGTAGTTTGCTTTCATACCCGGATGCTGGTGACTGTCATTGTGAATGATTTGAAACAAAATGCAACTGGATTTCTCAAACTTTTTCGTTTTCGAAAATTCAAAATTGTTTCCTTCGAATTAAACATATGCGAGCAAAGAACACATTAAGGATAGTGTTTGCTAGAATTGGGCTTGATTGGTCCTAACATATCAATTTTGTACTAACTATATGTAAGCATTTCTATCTTGAGAAGCCTTAAGAATATTGTATTGACTATTCCCACGGTTTTATTGCATAATTTCCGTCTACATAAGCTTTCAAGGTTTTATTGCAGGATGTGTTCTCAATGGTCATGATACAAACTTATAATCTGTCATAACATGATAAGCCTGTTTTCATCATAGCATTCCATCATGCATCACGGCATCGTATCGCAATACAGATATTGACTAGACCCAATTACTCTACAAACCATCTGGTAAAATAGCTGTAAGCCAATCCAAGGAGACCGAATGAAATTAAATGCTCCAAAATTTATGTCGAATCTACTTTAGCAAAATAATTTTAATACACTAACGTCAAACATCCATGAGGTAATCTCTTAGATTTCTGTGTGCCACTTTTATAAGCAGGAAGTAATTAAATGCGCCTTCTTTCATCAACGCAACCGAGGACTTGATTTTAAAATTGAACGAGATAATTGTTTAATTTCTATACGACAGAAATTATGCAATTATACTCATATTAAATTAGCATGAAGAGGGACCATTAGGGTTGAAATCAACCAATATACTGCGCCATATTCGATTTGAAATTAGTTAACAGTTATTACACACGGTGGAAAGAGAGTTTTGAGTTGGGTATCCGAAATGAACAAAGCTAAAAAAAATTCATTTAAGGCCTCGTAAATAATGTACTTTCAATATTATACGTAATAGAACTTCTGGAATTTAGGCTTACAGAAGGTGTGGTACAGTGACAGATAATTTACAACTCTTAATCATCTCATAAGTTGCCTAATGGTGAGATCTTTAGCTCATTCGGGGCATGTCGTACCTGCTCTAATTTTTAAATGCTGGAAAGAACAGGTTTCAGTGACTTGAGCTATTCAATAGCTTTCATAGTCATGAATTCTCTTACTGAAGAAGAGAGTAGGTTCGCAAATTTTTTTATTTCATATATCAGCCTGCCTGCACAAAAAAATAAGAATTCGCTTCAGTCCATACTTTATCGTTTGTGTATTTCCTATTTGTTAAAACTTGGGAAAAAAACCTTTCTCTCTATATTTTTGGGATTGGGAGCTTGGTTGGTGGAATACCGTTGATTTAATGCTCAAAGTTGTTGAATGGAACACACTTTACCCGACTTGTGTATTCATCAGAGAAGTGTGGAGAAAGGGTGGAGTGAAAAGTACCTCTGGATTGAACCGTTATTTTTTCCCTTTTCCAAATCCGTCGAATGGCGTGATAATATTATTTAGGCTTCTGTATTCCGCAATTGCTGTGTTTCCTTCTAGAGAGCTGAGTAAGGACACTCTGATTATTAAGCGGAGGAAGTACTTTTTGTCAAGCCATTTTATTGAGCACTTTTGTCATTGCTACAAATACTTGAGTGTAAATAGATTGTTAGTTTTCAAGTTCAAAGTGCTGGCTAAGAATTTGCTTTCCAAACTTTGACCAACAAAAACCGTTCGAGTGTGATGAAAATGTACACTCAGTTTTCATTTCAAACGACATGTGCTCAACGAATTATCTGATTAGGATTTTACAAGAATATAATGGTATATCGGCAGACAATTTTGCAAATAAGGAATTAGGCTATTGCTCACTGAAGTTGTGAAAACTTGAATTCAACTAAAATAATATAAGCAAGGCTATATATGATATATTACACAAGGTTGAAAGGATGTAATAATCCGCATTTAGCTATGAAAGGTTAAAACTAAGGGATCGCTTGCAAAGAGTTCAACAAACAGAGTTGTTGAATAGAAGGCAGTAAAGGGAATTGGTCGGAATTACCCGGAGTCCATTTGTAGGAAAAATTGTATGGCATTAAGCAACAGGCTTTGGATAGTAATTTCATAGAAACAGCAATTGAGCAGGATCATGCTAGAAGATTGTGTGGTGGGGGTACTCAGAGTAATAGAGTAAATATAAACGTTGAATTGATATTTACTGAAAGAGCGTTTGAAATAGCATTCAAAGAAAACGTGCTGAACGCTTGGTTCGTGAGATTGGGTGGGACTGGATATGAGAATCAAGCACCGGACTTTTCTCCACATACAACTACTAGTACACATAGAGAGAGCTATGACTGATCCTTAATTTTTCATCCCCAACCTAATCCTTCTTTTGTCACTTATTTCAATCCCACTGTGGCTAAATAAAACCTAGCACTTTGGGGATACGAGCGAGGTAGAACATTTCGAATTTGTGAATTGAGAATCAGGATGATCCATCAGTGTGAACTCTCACTGATGATGTGACCATCTGGATTTGCATCTGCACAGATCAAGTCGGACAAGATCAGGTAACCAGTACGAGAACGTACTCGTACTGCATTACCCATCCTGACTGATTGACGGGGATATTTGGTGTACGTTCCAGGAGTCCAGATTTTGACAACGATATGAAAGTTGTTGAATTGCAAGGGTAATGGGTCCCGTCAGATTGTAAAACAAACAACTATTTTATCACATTATCCTCGCTCCCACGGCTTCTGAAATCCTAGATACTTACTACGAGGGGCAGATGGTCACTTTCATGCTTTTCAAGTATACAAACAAGAATTCATATCTTCTTAATTGTATGGAGTGTAATGGATGAGTGAAACTTTTTCACTTTTGTTCGATTGAAAATTTATTACCTGAGATCAGACGAGGAGATAATCAAAGTAACAAGGTATCAATCGATTCATTTAAAATTCGACTCCAGAGCAGAGACAATGGACCCTTAGCCTTAAACTATGCTAATATGAATAGACATGGAATTTCCAGCAAGGCTAACTCAGCCTGAGCTTTTTAGTGCGGACATGGAGAGTGGAAAATGAACATAATTGAAGGAGACTGTCTGTCTTGTTCCTGGGGATGGATGGCCCTTTGTTTTCCATGGATGAAATCTTGAGATCCCTTGTTAGTCAGGGGATGGTGTAGCGTTTTAAACAAGATGAAGAATGGATTTTCCCATTACAACTTTTACATCAACGAACAAGAGATAATAGTAATAATGATAGTAATAATAAGACGAGACGTTTAGACGAGCGATAGCCACCCATAGCTTCCCTTCGTCAGCAGATTCAAGTTGGTGAGAGGAATCTTGGTAACTAAAGTAATGCCAGATCCAAGCGGTCCATTCCTCGATCGTGATCCAGCTACTGATAACTGATGGAAAAAATCTAAACCCATTATTATTTGATTCTTTACATGCATGCTATAGCACTGCATAAGTTAGTCTATTGTTATCAGAAGGGAGTGAAGGAAAATAATGATAAAAAGTCAGAAGGATCTGTGGCTTTTCAAGAGAGGAGAGGTTCACCTGAAGAATGGACAAATACCCCAACTACATATGAATCTACAGAGCTTCATCTACAGTACGTTCCCCTCTAATTGTATTTTTCAAAAGGATCGTGCATTATTCAAATTTAAATATTGGAGACTAGGGAGCAAACTATGAGTTAGTGAATGAAAAGGAATTATAGCTTCTCCGGAACACGGCACGACACCGCCGCACCACGGCATTCCCTCACCAACTTCCTGAATACAAAATTTATTTTAGTCTAAGGTCTTGGTTTATGCGCGTCCGGATTCCGGCTCCCACATTACCTTCCTATAGCTTCTAGCTTGGTATAGCCTGGCTGCAATTTTACTCGGGCATTAGGAAAAGCCGTGGTTGTAATAAAGCCTCATGTCAAATCCCCTCGGGTATTAGTTCCAGGTTTTAATTTCCCCTTTTACGCAGAATATATTACCCGGATAACCCAGCGGACTTTTAGATTAGAAACTCGCAAAGTCCGAAGATCCTAAGGTAGCGAGAGTTAGTGCCGTATATATCATTTTAAGAAGTCTCACCTCCGCACCCGCCTGCTAAATTGTATTATAGGTATTGAAGGGCACCGGGAGTCTGACACCCTGGTGTGGTTCCACTTGTGTAAAAAGACAATGAAGGTATCGCCATGAGTGGAAATTTAGACCTTATCCCGTTTGATTTCGTGCTTCGTTGCCTACATGTGATAGTGGGGTTGTTTGGACTAAAAATTTATTTTACAAGACCAGCGAGTGAGCTCATTTTTCAATATCCGAGGTTCTTTATGAGGACATTTATTGCTGCATTGTTCCATGCTTTATGTTTGTGTTCCTTGTGGCTAGGGCACCATCAGGCACCGTGGAATGAAATCTAGAGCTGGGGAGCAGAGCCACTACTTACTTTGTTTCTCGTTCCGGAGGCTACGTCTGGTATTAAAATTGCATCACTCAGCCCAATACCCAGTCCTTTGTTTGTTCCATCAATTAGTCAGGCCCTCTGGTGAACCCCTTGTTGAGACGCTTAGCTAATGCTCTCTCTAATTGATACAAAAAAGACATGAGCAAAACATAGTCATCACAAATATTCATATCTATTAATTTTGGTCTGATGCAAAAGCTCTGTAGCCAAATCGATTTGACTTGTGTTTCGAAAAATTAATTTAAAACGACTTCATTCGATTGTTATTTATATTTTAGTTCCCCACTAGGCTGTGGTTAGCTGTGCCTCCTGAATTCCCAAAATATTCTTACCAAAATGAATGAAAAATTATTTCATCAATGTAAATGGAAAGAAAACGGATCCTATGTAGTTATAAAGTATTTTAATTCAATCGCTCGATTAATAATGTAGAAAATTGAGTAATTGAGTAGAATCAAGAGGCAAGCCAGCTGGTAAAAATCGGAGAGGGTAGTGGTTTGATGAAATATTTTCTGTCTAACAGATAATTAATTAGATGAGAAAATACTCTCAGCACTCAGACTTCAGAGTAAATCAAATTTCGCCACAAACAAAGGCTCTACCTGTCTTAAGTGCCGGAAGGTATAAGACCACAGAATTATCCAAGTCCAGTGCGTATTAGCCTCTTTCAGTATAAAAGTTAATCAACTATCCCAATGCTTATAAACTTGCTTTCTTCTTGGTCTTAACTGGTAAAAAAAAATGAGCGTCATATATGTTATATAATTATTTTAAACATACAATATAGTACCCACAGTACATGTACAATGTGGTAATTACACCATAAGGGATATTATTTATGTTCCCAGTCATAATTATTTAAAAAAATCATACAAGGTCAAATTCGAAATTTTAAATGCAAATTTCAATACCTTATTACCATTTGATTTGAAAATGTCAAGATTTAGGCTTAAATCAAATGCATCTCTACGGAATTTAGATGGAGATATGGAAGTAGGTTTATACCGGGGGGGGGGGCTGCAAAGTATAATCAACTCCACGAGTCCGAAATCATCACGATACAATTCATTATGTTGAATATTGAAAAATGTAAAATAATTAAAATTGACCAGGTTGAATCTTCAACATTAACTGATGTCGTGTTGGTGAATTGTCAAATTCAATCATCGCAGTGTTTACCGTTAATGAAATACAATTTTTGAAAACAAACCCGTCTATGAAAGAAATCCTGATTTTGATATTCCAAATCCTGGAAGACTCCTTTACAAATGTCCTAACCTACTGCTGAACGGAGAGTCTGAGAGGGGAAATCAAAGGGGAGAACGTTAAGCTATTGAAACGCTTAAAGCCTTGGATAACAAAACTCTCTTATTTGTTTACATTTACAGACGACTGAGCAACAACCGGCTGAGAAGCATTCCAGACCTACTGTTCGCAAACAGCCCGAACTTGAACAAAATGTAAGTAGCATTTCCTTTTTCCAGCTTCCTCCATTGCCTCTTTAAGGATTTGTAATGCAAGTTTTTACTTAAGCTCGTAATACATATCCACTATCTGTCACTCCTCTTCTCGAGTTAGAACAAATGAAGCAAGAATACAAAATACCCTTTGCCGGGTTCGTGTCAGTCTCAGGAACGCGTGTACTTGCTCTTTAATCATGTCTTAAGAAGTTGTTGGGTGTTTTAAAGACGGGAAATATTTAGAGAAGAACCGGAAGAAGACAAGTGTTTACATCCTTATTTGCCTACCAGCTCAAGACTCCAAATCTAAGGATCTTGTAAATGTACACCTCATAGCATCTCGGATGTTTTCACACTGTTTACAGTTTAAGTATCTATCCAAGAGCACAAGCTGTATTATTATTGCTGTAGCAAGACTCTTTCATTGATGCATCTTGCTTTGATGATAAGCTACACAATCTTCATAAAATTTATATGCTCTATAAAAGCCACGGCTCATATAAATGTGAAGACAATATAGGACTTGCATTCCGGGTTGGATAGCGGGGTTCAAGGCCCTACGGGTAACCACCGGGTTTCAGTAATTCTTTTTAAGGATCATCTCAGCTGGAGATGAAATTCATAGGAAATAAAACAAGACAGGAAGAATGTGGGAGGTCCACTGCGGCACCAATGAATTTAAATTGGAGACTAAGTGCGAGCCTTTGTCTTGGGAGCATTTTACTCGGAGCGTTTCCTCTCTTCGTGGTGGAGGACTAGAGGAGGAAATTGCCTCCGATTTCGTGGTCAAAAAAGTAATGTGAAAGTAGGGAGTGAGGAAAAAGGCTTAAGGCTATGATAATCCCCTGTCATGTTCAGAGTAGAATGTACACATCTCTTCCCGAAAGTGAATCACTAGAAGAAAAAGGGTTTCACAAGAAATACCTTTCACCGCCATCACTTCCATCCTTTGAGTTTATCAAATGATAGGGGGAAGTCAATTAGTTAGGCGGAACGGAGAGAGGTCTTTCCAGCTCTATTGATGGTAGAAATAAAAGGTGGATGGGAAGAAGTAGATTTTAACATGTTAATGGCGAGGTAGTTTTGTCTTGTGTCAGAGTATTCCATCCCAGTTTTGTAGTTTTGCCTTGAAGGAGAGGAATCGTAGGGCCACTTACAATGGAATCAAGATGTAATTTAGCGAGGGGAAAAGAGGGGGAGAAAGGCACACGATTACACCGGAATAAAAGCGGATATTCATCCACAAAAACTTTATACCTTCTTTAGCTTAACGGGCTGGGTTGGACTGTCTGGAGTCTGGAATTGGATGCATGTTATGGGAGTGGGTGGTGGTTGATGGTAGAGAAGAGAATCCATTATAATCTTTAAGTAGCTTGAAATCCTGGTCGTTTTTATCAGTCAAGAGATAAATAAGAAATTATGCATTCATACATTCAAAAGGAATGGGAGCGGGAATGAATGTAGTGATTTAGTAAAATTGGCCAAAACTTTCTCCACAGAATGGTGGCTCATATTCTAATAAGTTTCTTTTATCCTTGGCTATGTCATCATTACAGTTCCGACCAGTATCGAGGTAAGCTTGGGAAAGCATCTTTAGAACTCTCATGTTACCATACCGGGATGAAATGCACGTACCGGAAATAGACCAACTTCTCCTCTAATGGCTCTAATCGACCCTTTTGTCTTGTCTATAGTGTTCTCTGCTTTGGAAAGGTGTACATACTCCGTAAATTACGAGTAGACATTCAGTCTAAGGGGTATTGGAAGAAATTGCAACCTTTTTCAAGAGGTTACACTTTAAAAATGTCAAAATTAGGTACATTACAGCTTTTGTGCTCAACCTAAGGCTTTGATACAAAATACCCAACTCTATCAATACCTTTAGAAACCTGGATATTTTGCTAATTAAGCTCTTGAATAAAATCTAGAAGCTTAATATTGATAATTTACTGTTTTATAATATAAAAGATGATGACTCGACTGGGTTGTTTGTAGGATGTTATTACGATAGCTTTGAAAATTTATGGAGAGCAGTATCAATTCATTGCTTCAAAAGGAGCTTAACGAATTCAGTATCGCTCACCCTCAACTATTATCTCCCTACACATAGTAATTTAAACCCTCTGTGCCTGCACATTCTATTTCTGAGACACGTACACAGGTACAATATCACACCACAGGGCTTTGTTTGAATGGCTGAAATCCAAGAGGATAGCATCTCTCACCCATATTGATGCACACGACAATTTAGAATTCGCTGGGTTGACAGGGAAGTATTTAGTGGTGGAGTCATCGCGGATCGTATTTCCCGTCCCTTTGTACAGGAATCCTATTGTGCCCGCGTTTGAAATAGATTTCTAGAGAGTCAAGTGAAAGCGTAGCCGGTTGAGCTTGAGGATTTCTCGGATGTCACAAATGACAGGGTGGGTAGTCCCGATTACCTTAACCTTCCAGATCTTGATTGTTTGTTCTGAATTATATTCCTGAATACCTTTCACCCTTTGATTTACACCGCTATTCATTACATTATCATAGTACAGACAACAGAGTGTCTACTTGAGCAGTCCTTTGTATAAATATCTTCCTCACTAACACTATCCAATTAAAAGGTCCTGGATGACAGAAAATATGATGGTGGTAACCGAGCCGTAGGTATTAAACTTTATGGACCAACGCGGGGACCAGGCTGGATAGTTTTGGCTACTTCATTTCATCAAATTGGTGCATTGATATTCCCTTGCAATCTTCTCAAGACGTTTTGGAGAGTATGGGGATCCCCTAGTATTGGCTCTCGTTCCTTTGATAATTCAGATCACGGAGGATTTGAGGCCGTAAAACCAAGTCACAATTCACTTGACTCGACTTGGATCTTGGCACTTGGAGGATAATGAATCACGTAAAACCCGTCCTCAATTCATCATTGATTACTCTCAGCCCATTCATGATTACAAACATAATGGATCTATCCTATTTTACATCTTCCATCCAGTGGGCTTGAGACTCAGGCACTGGTAGCATCTGTGATAGACCTTAAAACAAATTTATAATGTCGTATCGAGTATCTCGAGTAAACCCTTTTAAGAAAGAAACTTAGGAGAAATTTAAATCCACTAGCTTTTAATATTCTCTCTCTCTCTCCTACCAGATTCTTTGGATTCGACAAGACGAGTCCTTTTCACTCTTATTCTCTTACATATTAATATCGCATTACATTTGATGGAATATGAAAACAATTCATATTTAAGTCGGGTCTCTTGGACGCATGGAACATACAAAACGATAGTAAATGGGAATATAGTTGGTAATCCTTATATAAAATAGTTTTTATTCGCCTCGCCCCATTTGTTATTCGACGAGCCCAATTTACCAATTGTTTCATAGTCAGCGTAGGGTACTACTAGAAGCTACAACTACTAGAATGCCATTAGGGTCCAAGATCGTTTCTATCTTTTTTATCTCCAGCATTTCAATAATTTAAAGAAAATCAAGTTGATAGAGAAGTGGAGTGGATACGATTGTTAAAAACCGAGGTTTTGAAGAGACACTGTGGTCTCCTCGAGCATTTGAATCACACTAGACCCTTGTAAATTTATGCAAATAACCATATCAAAATTTGATTGTTCCGCATAGTTGAACTAGCAATGGGCTTTATACTCTTGGACTTGAAGGTTTAGAGAGAAAAGGAAAGAGAGATATGAGTGTAATACTCTTTGTTATGTTATGAGATAAGACTCCTTGTTGGTACATCTGGGCAAACACAAGAATACAAATATTTTCCGTTAGATTTACATTTGAATTCAGTGTTTCTCTAGTTGTCTTCTTACCATTACCTTTTATGCCCTGACATACATGATCTTCCAGCCTCTTCAGCTCAAATCACCATTTTATGTCCATCCAATCAGCCCATTTCTTTCCATGTAAGATTGCCGTCATCCATTATCCTTCCCTTTGTTTCACATGCCTCTGTTTCCATTCATTTCTTAAGTTTTTTTCGTCAAGGGATTGCGTGGGAGGGGTGAGTTCCTTCCTTGTTGCAGGAGTAGAGGATTAATCTATCTTACATGTGCACAGAGGGTAACTCGTGGATTCAAAGGTGGAGGAGTATATCTAGGGATGTCAGGTTACACGTATCTCTTTCATTAAATAGTACGGAGAAATGTAAGATGTGCATTGCATGCTCTTGTATGTAATCATTCTTTTTCAAGACATTTCCCTCATGTATTTTGGGAGAGGATACCAGAGGAGATTTAATGCTGATATTTATTTGTATTTATAAATGACCCCAGCATCTCCTCTTGTCTCATCTTCCTATAAACTCCCATCGTCAACGTTTTCTCGTGTGTAAATTAATTGATACAAGTGTACTAGGAGTGTTGACTTCCTATAGATTGTTCCACTCTGTGGTGATTGCTACTTTTCCAACACCTCCCTTCTTGCAGCCGGAATTCAGGTTTTTTATCTTTATTTGTGAGATGCATGTGTGTATGGGAAGAGGTAAGATTTTACGGGTGGGACGTGACTAGTGGGTAAATTATGGAATTTAAAACAACTTTTATTTCGGGGAAATTAGCACGAATTCAGGAATCGTTGATCGTGGTCCAAACTCTAAATTGTTATTACATTGTTGGGAAAAAATCGTACAGGACTAGTCTGAGACGTAGAGAAGTAGATATTAGATTATTCTGATAGATGCTTATTGCTTGTAAATATTTCAATTAAGGTCTAACCTCGGGGCAAGGTTACTATTGGAGGATATCGGGAGCAGGATGATGAGAATGATGATGATGATGATCAAGGCAAGAGATGAAGGCTTAGAGAAATGTAAGGAGCAAACATTAGCATCAAATTCCAGTTGGCATTGATTGACTAACACACACCTCATAAATTCCCCTTCTTATCCACACAAACCTCCTTTTTTTCTTGCTACTTAAGTGATCGTTTTTGCTATCATTTTACATCCTTAGGGTTCTCCCCTTTGAACAGTCACAGTCAGACTCTGTGTACTAGTAAGCGTATGTGGTCCAAGTTTTTAGACTTAAGCTCATCATCAGCCCGCGCTGCTTCTTGGTTCATTTCGTTTGCTTCGGAGGATAATCCTCTGTAAACTTTGACTGGTGGCTTAAGTCTCGTTTCTTCTAACAATCAATTACCATTTCGAACATCCTTCATTTTCCTTGTGGGTTGATGTTGGATGAAATATTCCCTGGCTGTAGCTTTAAGTGTGTAGTGAAAGGGTGAATGAGAAAGATTATCTTTTGGAAGGGTTCTGGGGGAGAGACTACATGGTAAATCCAAAGCTTAGCTTGAAAATTCTGTTTAAATGGTCATTTTTGTTGTTAGGTGGGTATGGCCACTTTTTTACGAGATTAGAATCAGAAGGCATAATGCTGGTGCAGAATACATATATTTAAAGTTGGGGCTCAAGTGCTTTAGGATGGAATCAAATTAAATATCTGATGGATAGTCTGTTTCTATTTCTTTATTATTTTTCTGAGTCCCTTTGTCTTCATTGTATGTGAGCTTATTGTCTTTGCAGAAATGGTTAAAACTTTGAGAATGGCATGACTTGGCAAATTAGTGGTTTTGTAGGTGGGAGGGTAGGAGCAGTAGTAGTGGGATCACGTATGAGATAGTGTTTATGAAATTCGATATTTTTTATTGCACGAAGAAGTGGATATTCATTTGTATTTTGTGATCGTCAAGGTTGGTGGCGTGGATATATATTTCATTCCGGCACGATAAGTGTATTGAGTTTCTGCAAAAAATCATTAATTTACTTATTGGAAATTCTATGAGGGAATCAAGCGCATTTATAACTGACGAACATGGTAATGGAGTAAACTCCTTATGTTATCTTTCTTTAAAAACACAACAGGTTTCGTTACGAAAGGACAAGGCATAAGGATATCTTATTACATTAAAAAAACTTCCAGAACATACAAGATTCTTACAATTTTTGAAGAAGATGGAAGTAGAAGAATGTAAAATCTTTTGTAGAAAATTCCTCAACTTTTTCAAACTTTCAAGTATCCAACCCCATAGATTTGCTGTTAACATTGTGGCTGAGAAACACGGCTCGCTTGGTGAGTTACTTTGATATCTAAATACAAGGATAAAACCTGTATGGTATCATCTGAGTTTATGCAATGGATCTTAATGATGAGCTAACTTGAGGAAATTGGGAACAACGACTAGATGTGAAAATTTTCATTGAACGTGTAAGACTTGTTTTGAAAAATATCACGTCACACGTGCAAGTGTAGGGTTAATTGGTATTCAAAGCAAAGATTTCGTTTGTTGGTGAGAGGATGGAAATTAAGAAATCTCCTCCCGTCTTAGAATTTAGTGATTACATATTTTTTCTCGAGAGGAGTTTCTAGCAAAGATTTTTAATGTGGATGCACTTCCTAGTGAGGAGTAGTAAGTAACCTGGGGACCTTTGATAACATTTTTATTATGCCTCTAAAGACTTCTCAACGACCCTTGGATTAAAATATTAAGCCATGAGTCCTGATCCTGTTCCTTGTTCCTTGTCAGACGCTAGATTTGGCCTTCTTGGCTTGGGGGATGTACTTTAGAATACAATGTATGCATTTGCAATCCAGCAGTCCAAACACTAAGCTAGTTCCACGCGGAGTTTTATGCTGGAATTATGCATGATTGGACTTACTAGCCACATCATCAGTTGCATTACTAAGTACTCGGTCATTCAGTATTCGATATATTAGAATGGAATCCCTCTACAGCCTGCTAGGACAGGGTCATAAATCCCACAATGGTTTATTAGTGTGGTTTTCTCGAGTGAAAATCACCTTATGAGGTTATTATGTGGTAATTTCACTGAGCCCACGTTTTCCATGCTTTTTCTGAGCCCCTTTGAAATACATCAAATATCTGTACAGTGATTTTCTTGTAAGTGTTCGGGTGAGGGGATTTTATTATATGCAATTCATAAATTTTCTTGGAATTTCAAACATTTTGTATTTGCGAAAATGAAGGACATAAATCTATGGACAGTATAAAGGAATAAATGGTAATAACTGCAAATTATAATGCTATGGATTATTCTGGAATTATCGAGGAAAGGATTTTATTGCATCCAGCAAGAAGAGATTGGCTCTCTTCCTAGGGATTAGAATTGAGAGTTCTCTGCATTTTAATGTATTCTCAAGAGTTTTCGTTGGTTGGAATTGACAAATGCTACATGAAATATGAAAAGCTTATATATACCTTTCCCTTGTATTATGGATGTAGAGGGAATGAGAATAATGAGGATCTACCGTGGCAGATGATATTTAGGACTGCAATTTACATTCCATAGTTGCCTATAGTCGTCAACGAGCACGATGTCTTTAGAGAATCCACAGGAGACTTAATTATTAGATACCTTGGCTACATCTAAATAATTAGCTTTGTGGCTCATCGTCACTCAAGAGTCCAAGTCCTCCCTAGAATCTGGCGGTGGTTGAATAAGTTTGTATTTAAATTTCTTCCACGAGCTCGTTTAAGATAGATACAGACTAAGAGACAAGTTAAACAATAGGAATGGGGAACTTTAAGTATTTGAATGGAGACGGAAACGAGCCTTAAACTAGCTGGATTGAGGTGGCCTGACATGTTATGTAGTACAAGATGGATACATAGGCACTTTTAAGACGGACATTATCTTCTAACAAGGATCTGTGTCCTTGGAGGCATGCAGGTGGAATCTTTGAGGCCTTTTTGTTGATTGTTGCCTAAATAGTTGTTATTGCTATAAGGGAGACAAAAGGCTCATTTTGGGAACCCTTACGGGGTCGTATTTCTACGTGAGACGTAACCCCCAACGAAGAAAACAAAGAAGGGGTGGAATGATTTTGTCTTTCCCTCATCAGTTTACTAACCACGTCCAGTTTGGAGTCATAATATAAAATGATTTAGTCCATCATAAACGGTTCTTTATTGACTCCTCAAGTTTTTCCAAATGAAGTTTAAACTTTTCCTTCCTCTCTGAACAAACGACATAAAATCTTGAAGCGAACGAAATGTCTATAAAATAGTAAGTAGTCCTCTCATCAGCATTTTATGATTTCATACCGTAAATGAGTTCTTGGAATGATAAAGGGCCCCTTGGGCACTTGCCTTAGTCTCTCTGAAGCAAAACGAGGCGTAGCCAAGGAAAGATATTTTGGAGCTCATGGAGTCTCAGGTACTGGGGAAATCTAAGGAGTATTTAAATAAGTTTCTAGAGCATAAGGTAATTTTGAGTTTAATCAAGACACACCTCATTGACCTAAATTCATATCCCTAATTTCCCTAAGCACGCCCGATCCCGTGTGTATACATGAAGACCTGTATTGAGAGTATAAATAAGAGTTGGAATAACCACGGGATGAGAGTCCCTTGACAGCCATTGTTTTCAATGGCTAATCCATGTAGACTTAAAGTGTAACATAAATAATCCATGTAAACACCACCAGGTATATCTTTTCAGCTCAACTGACAATGACGATGAAAATCAGAGGCTGGCTTAGCAGTCAGTTAGTTGGACGAGAGAAGAGTGAATGTTAATGAGCCAGCATGCACTGATTTGAACAAATGAGCAGGAGTTCAATTGTCCCTGCAGACCTGTACAGGCTGTACAACTCTTCTCCTTAACTAACCACCAAGAACTGTAAAGTACGGTTTGCTGAGATGGATGGCTTGTTGATGAGAGAATGAAGGAATGTATGTTTGTGTGTAGTCACATTGCATTGGGTGCAAGGAAAGGAGATGAAAGATACGGTCTATTTATGTACAAAAACTAGGATCAACTCCTCTCTGTAGGTTCTTTTCAAGCTATCCGAAACATCACCACACCATCTTCTCGGGGCACCTTGTTAAATTCATCATTTCCCATCTATTTCGTGTTCTACTAGTTTGGGCAAGTAAATTGTACGTCACTTACTTCCACCAGTAGAACTTCACAAGTCAGGCCTTAGAGTTCTGAGAATAGAAGAGATCCTTCGCCAGGTTTGGAATCGAGGCTCACTAATAAGGACCAAGTGATAGGACTGATGTGAGATGAGCGAATTGGAAGAAATGTTTTCTGTATCTTTCGAATGTTTCCCTTGTGTGCATTCTCTTGTACATTCATTCTCATCATCAGGTCTCAAGTTATCTTGTCTCCAGGCTCAAGGCAAGGCGAGTTGGAGGTGGTGGGAAAGGTATTGCAAGGAGAAGTGGAGTCTTCTTAAAGTAAATCAGTTCTTGCTGGGGGCATCTCCCCACCCACCCTCATCTTCAGCTCATTAAGCTCTTTCCTTAAGTTCCTCCAACATCTTGAGTCAAATACTAATTTACAGCTTTTATTTGTTTTAGATGCAATGACGACGATGAAGAGCGGTCTTGAATAAATTAGCTATTAGAAACAGTCTAGAGCTGGAAAAGCAATCTCTGCGATAGTTGGAATTTAAAAAAAATTCATTAACAACCCATTTTAGGAATACCAACGGTAACATTAAGATCCTTCTATGGTCTTTGTTATGATAGATTGATTGTTTTGCCAGTCTTAGAATTTTTTGCTGGTATTATAGCTTCTGTAATTAGCAAGGATTGCTCATCAAAAGTTTTCAGAGAGAGCGAGAGAGCTTGCTTTCTCCAACTAATTTTAACTTAAATTAAAACATAATTTATTTTCATCGAGAGATAAAAGCTAATACTGGCAATCCCTCTAGGATTACGACTCAGCATTTCTCTGCATCACGTATAGGAAGGACCTACGCGTGTGTTAATTCCTGGAGACGGAAAACCATAATGAAGTTGGAACTTGGAAGAGGCTAATAAGCAGGACATAATTTGTAACGCGAGTCTTGTGAGCTGGAAGAGACGATATGGATGATCTTCCACTTGCTATTACTTTAGTGATAATATTTCCTCGCAAATAATAACAAGCTTAGCTCGTGTTCCGCTAATTCCCAACCTGATTCTTGTTATCACATTGGCAACTTGATGGAAAAGTTATCCAATACATTCTACTATGCGTGCCGACGCTCAAGTTGCCGACAAGTAATATATTCAATATAGTGTTATTTTATTACAGCTTTTTATCTATCCCTATTAATTCTGAGGCAGTACGGTCGATAAAAATGAACTGCTCTCGCAGAGCTTCATCTCAACATTTTAAAACGGCTTGTAAAACAGCAGTTTTTTCTCGTCCCGCAGCAATCTCGGGTGAGGAAATAAATATGTATACATTACGGAACTCACCCTACACCCTTACTGGCTCATGTACATCTCGTTTAATCTCCAAATATATTCACAAAGTTCTCGTCTACGGAAACTGTGGGCTGTTGGAAATGTAGCTTTGGTTGGCTCTTGGGAATGACAGAAACAAGAAAACAGGAGATGAAATACATAATGATTTGCTAGAGTATCAAGTTCATGAGGAGGTTCATATTTCATCAAAGCCTTATAGACTTCCGTCTCGTATTATAATAAGCTTCGGAGTGCGGAGGAATGAGGTCGCCTCGTCCAGAGTTGGGGATAAGGAAGACGGGAATTCATACATTTGTATTTTGTAGCATGGGAGATGAGAAGAGGTGGAATTTGATTTGTCTCATGTGGGAATTGCTTGAGAGATGATGACAGTATATAGACACAGATCCGATGAAATGAAATGATGATGATGATGGAATGCTCAGTGGAGAGAAAATCCGGCACACAGGAACCAATGAGTTTATGATGATCAAGACTCTGCTAGAAAGGAAGGAAGCAACCAAGGACACCGATCCTGCTTACTTTGATACCATGAGACAGCAAAAGAAAGACACAGAGGCTCAAGACACATCCCAAACCTCATCATTATCGTCAGGGGCGACTTAATCAGTACAGGAAGATTTGGTGAAACCATCTGAACAACTAATCTAACCACTTCTACCAGCACCACAAACCCAGTTATTAACTTCTATAGGGAAAGTCGGAGCTGGAAGGATATGATAAGAATAACAGTTTCTCAACGTATTAAATTGCACTTTAATGGGCATTAAAGCTTGGAGAGATTAAGAAAAACTCGTACTCACCAACGCCACTGGTATTATTCATTTCTCTGTTTACCGAGCTCATTCTCAAATCTAAAAATTCTGCTCTGTGTGCACCAGTAAGGGTGTGTCTGAATAATTCTGAAAGCAGAAGCTTAAAAGGCTCATTTGCAGTAATTTATGCATGGAATTCATTAGCTCAAATTGCTGTACTTCTCCAATACCTTCACTTTTCTTTCACTCAGGGAATGAATAAAATACACTTAATGTTACACTACTCCGTCAAATGTATGTGAAGAAGATGCATTGAAATGTGAGAAATGGGATTTTAAAAACAAAGTTTCTGAAAAAAAAATACAGGAGAAAGTGCATAAAGAAAGTTGGCGGATAAAAAGTTTCAGCCTTCTATACGAAGACGTTATTAATGTACAGTAAACTACAATGAAGATACCAAATACTCATCCCACTTTTTTAAAAGCCTTTTCCCTCTGTGTAATGACATTTGGAAATTTGGAATGTGAATCATGGTAGCTATTGGTGCGTGCTTTTTATGACTTGGCTTATTCGTTTTGATGAAATTTATCGCAAGAGTTTTTTTTCAACTTGGTCTAAACCCTTGCGAATGGACTATTAATAATGCCTTGCTCATGCTATTTCCCGATGAACGGTACAAGAAGAAGGATCCTTGTAGTTCCATGTATCCTTCAATTACATTTTTATGTCTTTCCCTTATTCGGAACATCGGGGATGAGCCGAGGTGGAGTTTATAGTTGAACTTGTGCATAGAGTGTATGTTTTCAGAAGGTAAATTGATCTCGTAGTTCCGAGAAGGAAACCATGTGATCTATATTTCATGTCATGTTTGGATTCATTTCTACTTGATTTAAGTTTCTGATGCACTTTGGTTGACTGATCCCTTTGATTATTCTGATATCAGCTCCCTGTTTCCCTGCCAAAATGTATCTAGGGCTAGAAATATATGTCGCTTTCATGTTTGAAGACTTTTAGATTTAAAAATGTACCTATATTTTCTCCTCTAGACCTAAAGACACGTAGCTATTGATATAATATGATTTGAGACAGAATCTAAATCATGTCAGTCAGATACACAAGAATCTATCGATCCTTGAAAAACTCAAAAACTCATTCCTCCTCTGTTTTATTGCTGAATTTTATTCCAACCATTTATTTAGTATAGGTGCAAGTTTACTACCTCACATTCAGCATTTGCCCCCATGTATACCGTCTACACACACACAATATATATTTGAGACGCTCAAGGAAGAGAAATTGTTTCTAACGTTTGGTTGATGCACTAGTTGGCTTATAATTTGACCTTATGTCAAAGGTATGAGGAAATAAAAGAAAATTTAGAGAGAAATTCAGCCTGACATTCCACCTCTTGGAGTATAGCTTTGGACATGTTATTCAGCCAGAAAGGGATAGATAAAGAGTAAAGTTCAATGAAGCTGACACAAGAGTTATTGAGCATCGATTGGATAGACGCAGATGGAAGGAAAGCCTTGCTGCGGGCATTAAGAGGAAAGACCGATTTATTGTTAGTAAATCTGGCAGACGCACAAATGCGTTGTAGCCCTAATGCCAAGATCATTAAATTACATTCATTATATTTTCTCAAACTGAGAGCCAGTAGTGCTGAGATACAAGAAAGGAGGAGGAAAGTTGGCTGGAGAAGTCACCTTAGAAATGCTCTACTTCCCCATTTTAGACTAGAGAATTAAATTTGAAAATCCAGGGAAGTTACTAGCATTAGACTACCAATTGTTCACAATAATTTGAGCTCATTAATTACCCTCTATTTAGAAAGCATTCATGTATGAGATTTAGATAGAACTCATTATGTGAATCGTTCTTCTAGAACATCAGCAACAATTGTGTACTCATACTATGTACACAATAAATTCAACGATGCTTTTGTCACCAGGGCTTGCAACTTGGAATCAAAACTTGGGCCAAACAAATTAAATGAGGAATAAACCCTTGGATTGCTTTTCCTAAGTCCCTAAGCACTTTCAGGAAGTTCAAGGATTTTACTTTTTAGAGTTGCACTTTCAAATCCGCCAAATTTCTCGGGTTTTTTTTACTTCCCCAGAGAGAAACTTTTCCCATGCTAATTCCTGAAGAAGTCTTAAATCATTTCCCCTACTTTTTATATGTCTTCCCCCTGCACCAAAGTTTGTTTACTTTCCGCAGCTAAACTTCCCGGCTTTGGTGGAAGTGCTTTGGTGTATAAAGTAGATTTAATAAAATGGCAGCTTTATTGTTGTTCTTCGAAATAACAGTCTTTCATAAATTACTGCGAATTACAACTTACTTTGAAAGCCCCTTTTCACTCGCACATCAATGCATCCATATGATAAGTTGAGGGATGAGGCATTTATTACATTTCCCCTTTCTGTCCAGGCCTTGTCGGAATCACCTAATAAGTTTAGGCTCCCAGCTTTCTAGATTAAGCCCAGAAAAAATACAAGAATCCATATTTTTTAATCTTAAGAGGTCTTCTTAGCCTCTCTGAATGTTTCAACCAAAGGATTTTGAATTTGATTCAATTCAGCAGTCTGAATATTTTGATGCATTTCAGCGTCTTAAAAGTTAGACCGAATAAAAACATGCACGAGACAGGCAGGCATACCTAAATAGACTAATTGAACCTGACAGGCAGTCATACTCAGTCATTAACATGGGCAGATGGAATTCAGCTCATAAAGTAAACAGGCTTTGAGAAATGTCAACATCAGAAATTTTATGACCAACACTAGGACCTAAGTCTAATTGCAGTTGTTGGTTGCGTACAGTAAATAGGAATGCCGTTCCATCTCCATGCATGCATTTAAATGACATGGGGAGTAGCTACAGCAGTTAACTCCTTCATTACCAAAGCAATAAACTTAATTTGACTTGTATAGAAAGAGCTAAATTATTTGAGCCTATAGTCTTGATAAACTGATTGACACGAAAGAATAGTGAGGTTATAATGCTATTAAATTGTGGCCAGGCTTACTTACATTCCTCACAGAGACCTCAGTCCCGATCCGAATTCAAATAACCCAACGCTCTGACAAGTAATGATGGAGGCGTTGGGTGAATTGAAAGGCTCAATGCTGGAGCTTTAAACGATCTTACAATTATTATCAAGCACTGTGCTCACATATGATGCAGGCATGTACTATGCCCATGTCCTAGCACTGCTCATAGGATTATAAACGTATTAGACTCTCTTGGAGTTTGAGGATCAAATATGCACGGAAGATTAAACAGTGAAGAAATCGGTTGACGCTCATAGAATTATGCTAACGAACCATAATGCATTGAAAGTGTCCTGAATGAAATAATAATGATTCAAAGGGAAGGGTCTCTCTAGTGTTAAGGAGTTGATGGTATGGAGGTGTGATGAGCTTCACATTCCAACGACCAGTTTCTTCCTCTCTCATGGCATGGCATCCTCCTTGTTAGATTAGAAACCGACACATCACTTTCCCATATTAGGGAACTCCTTCTCACCTCTTTTTCCTCTCATTATTCTCATTCCTTTCCACCAACCCCGATATCTCAACCTTTTCAATTCATCATATGAGCAGAATATAAAGCGATGGAATTATGGGGACTTTCATCACTATCTCTATTCTTCTTCTTCACCTCCTATCCAAACTTTGGAACTTGTGGGAGAACTAATGAAATTCCCACTCGGATCTTAGAAACCCTATAGCTACATGGATCCATCATATAGCTGGACTTTGTGGTACTGAGGCGATTCTCGAATTAATAGCATTGCAGCCAAACCTCTTATACATAATAGTTCCTCCTAAGCTTCCGTAGCTCTTTACCATACATAAGAGAAAATTTTGCAAACATATTTATAGAAATATGTTCAAGAGCACGTCGTAGATTAATCTACTACGTATCGAATATGATCTAGGCGAATGACATGGCTGGGTGTAATTCTGTTCGATTTCTGTTCATCCGTGATTACGGACGATAACTTTCTACTGAATTTTTCTTTGCAATTTTTTTGCAATGGGTTCTAGAGGTTGGATCTCAGGTAAGATGGGTCAAATTTACCGGTTTGTTCAAAACCCCTTTGTTCGATTTCCAAGACTTTCACCAAATTTCTTCAGTTTCAGTAAGTTACATTGGAGTTGTGCAATAACCTATGTTACACTTCCAGGTATTTTAACCACACCCACTACCTTCTGTTATACAAAAGGATATTGCATCCTCAAATGATAGATATGACACCTTAAGGTACTCCGATGCACTACTGTGTCACAGGACCACTCTAGTGGTAACTGATATCCACAAACTCTCAATTCATGAAATCCGTTTTCTATTTGAATTACTTTATTTCTCGAACTCTCCACTCCGATGCTCGTTTAAATTCATTTGCAATAGTTTATTGTTTAATATGGCAGTGGATTTACATGTTAAGACTAACCCGTGGGTATAAATGTCTGATTTGTTGCCAGTTTTATTGCATAATATTCCTAATCCATCATGTAAGCCTAGGATTTCTCTCAATTCTCTTGATAGTACTTGTAAATGCCCATGCATGAAAAAAAAGCTAGCCTCACGTTTGGCTTAAAGTAACCGATGGTTTGAATAAGCTGTAAAACTTGAGGGGAGTTACTTTCCTAGGAGTGAAACACCGGGATATAAACTGCACAAGTCCTTGAATTACGATGTCGAGTCAGGCTAGAGCATATATTACAGAATTACTTGAATGTGTCACCATTTCTATTCAAACTACTACAGCTTCTGAAGCCAGTGGACTGGTTATCCTGACAAAGTAATATCGTAACCGTAAGTCAGGTAAATGGACCCCCTGACATATTATTATACATTACTAGGGGCTGACAGGCCCGTCGAGCGGGCCACACATTAATAAAATTTATATCATTTGGCAAGCGCGTTAGAACCAATTTTATAAAACCCCCCGCGCTAGTTTATCAGTTCCTTAGTCCCACTGAAA
>JAQFYM010000543.1:0-60632 GCA_034694785.1 Agrenia bidenticulata | reverse complement strand
AGCCGTTTCTGAAATAATCGAGGGCCAGACAGACGGACAGACAAAACGATCGCATAAGTAGCTGAAGCTACTAATAAATCCGTTTACCCAACCAACAAACAACTCAGCCTTTCTCAGCCAAATGTCAGTCTATTACTTAGCCTCAGCAATAAGAAATTAGGGTAAAAACACAACACAGATATTTAAGATAAATATTGCAGTTAATCCTATAGTATTTCATGCTACATTGGGAAACAATAAAAAAAACTTCTTAAACTAAAAGAGCAAGGGAAACCACAAAATAAATTAAGCCAAACTCCCTTTCAAAGAATTTGAGAATTAAAATCATAACGTAGCCAGTCGTTTTGGGGAAAAAAATATAAAATAAAAATCAAGATAATTTAAAAAATTAAAGTCAATCAGGAACAGGAAATTCTAAGTCGGCAAACTTTTTCCCTTCGTCTATTATATTATCAAAAGATTGGATCCATGATACACCTTCTTATAAAAATCTAAATATTTTTCGAATACTCGTGTCAGGAAACTGTTGAATCGAAACAGTAGGTGCTTGATCCAACCATCCAACTCAACCAAAATAACAAAAGCCACGAGCAACCATAAACGAATAATGAACGACCCCGAAATTCGAAAGCTCTATCACGAAAGATTTTCATTCCCAAAAAGTCCCAACTACATGAGCTAAGCACATAATCTTGCGTACCGAAATACCCGAATATTTTGTGTAACAAAATGTTGGCCTTTGTTTGCAAAATACGAGATAAATAAAACATCACAGACTAAAGCGGATTAAGCCCGTGTCAAAACAATCCTCCTCAATAGTCCCGTCCACGTCCACCACATCTGCAGAGAGGTGAGCCTTTTATCTATGGATGGATAAATATTAGTCCCTACTTATTGACACAAAGGATCTTTCCAAGTACCCATGCATAGGGGTCTATAATGTATGTGTTCTTTTTACATTTTTAACGCTTCATCATCATGATTACCACTACCACAAACTATAGAGAGTTACATAAGAGCTTAAAGTGAGAAACATATAGCCAGTCCTATCCAAGGGACTTCAAGGGAGGATACTAGAATCAACCTCACTTGTTCATTTAGTTAGAGTATAGCAATGAGGATAATTACCTTACAGTAGAATGGATGCAAAAAATAGGATTAGTTCCCAAATTCAAAGTAGCAATGGTAATGGTGGACATTATTATTATGGGGCATACCACTAAGCAATTCCTCAGAGACTTACAGGAATAATAAAAGAAGATGCAGAAATAAATCCCGAGGGCCATTAGCATTAGTTAGTAGTGGGGCATTATTGAGGGCAGTGAACGGTAGCGAAGTACAAGTAACTCACATCACAAATGGTCAATAATGCTTAGGCAAACAAAACAAGACGAGACCAAATCTGGGAGTTTGGTTTACATGGGTGAGTGATAATCCTATTCAACTAAAGAATACTATCCTCAGTATTGCTCATTTCAGGCTCCAAAGTAGTGGGGGCTCATGCATTCCAAGTTGAAACAGAAGTGGAATCGTTTCGGGGGATTTTAATGATATTGTGGATTTCTTGCAGCGGCTGCTCAAAAGTGGGATTCTACCGTTTTAACTGGTCTACTACGATCTTGAGTGAGCCTCTAGATAACGGCTCGTTTCTTACGATTAGCATGATCGCTTTTAATTCTAGTTAAACATAAACTCATGAATGAAATGTCTGTGGGAAAATTTTGGGACTCTAGTTGGATCTTTTAAGATGCTCCCGAGGTCGTTGGACATTATTCAATATTCACAATTTAATATTTCGATTAATCCTTTAGTTTTAATATTTCATTTATTCCATCGTCATTTGGTGTTGAAAATTGTATGTAGATTATCGATTCACTATTGAAATTATCATACATTTTCAGGATACATGTATACTGAAATGTTTATCAAGCATTTCGTGAATATTTATCTGTCTAGAATACATCTTGAAGGTTTGAATTTTTATAAATAAGTCAATAAATTAAGTTCAATCAGTTTCAGAATTCATTATACAACATCAATCATCATAATAATTTTTTTTTTAAACATTCCATTCTAATTTCCTATATCCTTTTAATATGCTAAGTCTAACAGGTTCATAGCTACCCTACAAAAGGCTACAAGCTTTTAAATAAGAAACTCATCTACACAATTACAGATTTCTTAAACCTACAAAGTCACAAAGTATATCAGTTCATCTTAAATCATAATTTAAGCAATTAAAAAAACTCCAATTAAAAGTAATTTAATGAATATAACCCTTTCCTAGCTTGTAAGTCATAAACGTACTATGGTCCAATTTCCTTATCATTTGAACTATTTTTTTGGCAAATAAAATATCCTTCTCCCCTCAGCCCTCAGTCCTTGATAGATCCTTTCCGCATCCACCAGAAGAACTCGGAGGTCATCCATATCAGAGCAAATCCTAATAATCGTATGTATGTGTTTGTACATTTCTCCCAGTTTCTGGAGATCGATATCCTTGTTGGGTCCCATGGACTGATCTGGTAGGACATACTCGTCAGTGCTTGAAGTTCTTCCTTCGGTTAAATCAGTGTCCAACTCTACCGAGGTATCTTCGGAAGAACTGTTACCTTCAAGACCATTGCCAAATGGGTACTGGTGACTTCGATGCAAGCGGAACGCTGGTGATTCTGGGCTCCCTCGTAGAACCGTTGAAGCATTTGATGGAGGCCGATTTTCGGTTATCGTATCCAGCGGCTGCATCTCGTCCATTGATGACTCATTCGAGCCAGAAACATCAGTACTGTTCAGACTCGAAGGAGCGAACTTGAGATTAGTCTAAGGTAAACGGGAAAAAATAGTTACTGCAAAAATTAAGTACATGTCTAAAAACATAATCAAGTGCTAACAAGGAATTATAGAGAATATTAGAAACTCGCTTACATTTCGAGCATAGAGGCTTCCACTCTGATGTAATTGATCAACAACTTGGAAATTCATGATGCACAACGTACAGTTGAACCCGTCGCCGTGTATCTATCTCCTACATTTTGATCAATAAAAAAGGCTTAGGTTTCAAATGGTTATTCTTATTCCATGCTCATATGGTAAGTGGTTTAAAATCTGATCAGTACTGATCACTTACAGTAATATTTACCAATAGTCCAAAACAGGAATAATTGAGTTAAAACTTTTACAAGAAAATGGGATTTAGCTTGACTCTTCAAGATACTCAAATTAGAGAGACTTCTCTGGTACTTGACGAAGACGACTGGTACATCACTAGACGAGAATTCCAATGATGAAGGAACTGTTTAAACTTTAAGATGCTAAAACTCTAAAAAAACCGTACTCACATACACAACACGTTGTATATTTGGAAACGAAGACAATTATCGGGTATACTTAAAAATTTTTTTGCATACGGCTCAGTCCTACGTGAGTGTATGTTGCACGTAGACAATGCTACGATAATCTCTCGTGAGTTCGGATGAGTCCAAAATCCACTCGGTCACGAGAAACATGAAAAATCGCCTTTGTCTCTTGCGAGATTCCGAGCTTCGCAATTTCTAAGGTTCTTTGTTAAGTTATGATACAGTCATTCACGTGTAAACCCCACCCATTTCCACGTCAGGAGCTCAGAAAACAATAAAATACCACAAACTTGGACGCATAGAGAATACAAGAAACAAGTATGGGACTTATGTTGTGTTTGTGTGCAAGATAAAATTCCATGAACATAACTTAATAGCATTTGACTAATCCTCACTCGACAGCAGTGCTCTAGAGCCAAGATCCTGACCTCTACTTTAAGTCAGACTATTACAATTTTATATACATGAATGTACTAGGAAGGGAAAAAAGTAGATAACCGTAATTACCTTCGTACCAGGAGGATCGATATGTAAATTCTACCCAAAACTATTAGGCAGAACTAAATGTAAATGGACTACTGAAAAACTCCACAAATAATCAATAATCTTGTAAGCGATTCACTAATTTGAGACCGAAAAAACTATCTGCCTCATAGTTTTAGGAATTGTTTATTTTCTGCCTTCCAGAGCAAATATACTATATTTCTAAGATTTTAATTACATGTAAAAGATATGTTTCACATAATTATATTTTTTTTATTTATAATTGCTTAATCGAGTACTATCGAAATTCAATTGTATTAAAACGAGGAAGATTGATGAAGGAATTTAGGATAATTGATTACTACGAGAATCGAAATTGAGAAGAAAAGGAAAGGAATGATTTCTATTCCCAATTTTAAACTGTAATTGCTTTGTAATTTTGCAAAAGTACAAAGAATATTTTCAGTATCAACATATCTTAGGCCTAAGCATACAATAGATTAGATATTCTCTACTAATTAATAAACTAATGCTGTCAAATCACACATTTAAAATCCTCTGCATAGATCTATTCGATATCAGAACCTCCAATCCCTGATGCGGACTTGGGAGACCCAGCTGGGCTACCACTTCTCGATCTTGAACCAGATTTCGCTGATCCAGCTGGACTTCCACTTCTTGACCGAGATCTATTGGAACGGGCCGGACTTCCACTCCTTGACCTAGATCCGGACTTGGTAGACCTTGCAGGGCTTCCACTTTTAGACCTTGATCCTGAGTGGACCGAACCCGCTGGGCTTCCACTTCTTGACCGTGATTTCCCAGAACCAGCCGGACTTCCACTTCTCGACCTAGAGCCAGACTTTTTAGAAGAACGACTTCCAGATCTAGACCGTGAGCCAGATTTTGCAGACCCAGATCGACTGCCGCTTCTAGATCTAGATCCGGACTTTCTCGAACCTGGACTGCCACTTCGAGATCTGGATCTTGATTTTGAGCGTGATTTGGAACGTGAGGCTGACCTGGAGCCAGAACGGGATCTACTTCTACTTTTCCGTTTTGCTTTACCTCCATCAGAGTCATCAGATGAGGAAGCAAATCGTTTCTTAATTTGCGTTTTGGAATCTTTTCCGTCTCCCCTAAATATATAAATAAATATTTATTCAAGGTTTAAAAACACACCAGAGGAAAGGTAAATGTTTTTACCAAAAATTAGATCAAATAGAGAATAGGTTACTTACGCGTCACTTCCACTTCCGTCTCTATCCGACCCACTGCCACTTGCGTGAGCTTTCTTTCCTCCGTCTGAGTCACTCCCGCTGCCACTACCAGCTTTTTTGACATTCGGCTTTCCACCATTATCAGAATCGCTGTCGTCAGAAGATGAAATAGTGGCCTTTGACACAATTTTTCGTCGTTGTTTAGCAGTGAGTCCATCTTCATCATCCTGTTTTCCTTTCTTCCCTCGTCCTTTCCCCTTCCCTTCTTTCGATGACTTCGATCTACCCTTGCGGCTTTTTCGTCCTTGTCCTTCATCTCCATCTCTTCGAGCTCGCTTCTTCTTTTGCCTAGGCTCTCTGTTTTCTGTTCCAGAACCCCCAGATCCATCTGAGACATATTCATCATCTCGCTTTCGACCTCGTTTCCCAGAAGATTTTGCTTCTGCAGGAGTATCCATGAATAACATAGCCCCTTTTGTTTTTTCTTTAAATTCTTCTCGTTTTCTCAACATTTCCGTTAGTTGATGTTGCTTCTGTTCTGCAACTCGTTTATGTTGCTCCATTTGTTTCACTCTAAAAGCATCTCGTTCTTCTTCTTGCTTTCTTCTCAATAGTCTTTCTTCCTCGTCCAACTTGCGTGCACGAGCAACGTGGTACTGCGCTTGAGAAAGGATGTCTTGGCACTGCTGTGCTTCAGCTGCAGCTTGACCCAAGTCATACTTCGTACGGTCTCCATTGATAGACAAGTATAGAAAATATTTGTGAGCTAATCCCAACTCATGAACGGCAGCAAGGACCATTTGTAATACGGACTTCTCATCTCTAAGAATCTGAGTTGCTAGTTTCTGAAGGACCAATGCCAGATTGTACAAAATTACTGTGTCATTGGGAGACACTCTTCGAGCTCGAAGAAGTGCCATTTTCGCCTCTTTCAACTTTCCATTTTTGTAGTACGCTCTTGCCAGGTACTGTAGAATTTCTGTGTGATGATTTTTGTGGAACTTCTTCATACAGTTTTCGTACATCTGAACTGCACTAATATACTGTTTCTGTTCCACATAAACATGAGCAATATTTAGCCACACGTCACTGAATTCTGCTGTTGCTTCCCGAACTTGAGCGAAAATATCTCGAGCCTCATTTACACATCCCTTATGAGCTAAAATGGCTCCAATTCCGTTAGCAGCCCAAATGTTTTTAGGATCGTTCCTTAGAGCCTGTTTATAAATAGCTAGAGCTCTCTCTTGATGTCGTTGTTCTTTCTCTTTATCGCGGCTTGGAGTGTAGAGAGTCTGAAGCCATACATTTCCGAGGGCAATGCAGGAATAAGCGTCATTTTGGGTAACTGGATTCTTTAAAATCCTCTCAAACTTCTTCTGTCCGGGACCCCACTCCATTTTACTTAAGTGAAGGTTACCAATTAATGTCCATGCGTCTGGGTGCTCGTTGCTCAATTGTAAAGCTTCCTTGAACCAGTCAGAAGCATCATAGATCTGACCTTTGTCCCTTGCCATGCAACCAAGTCTTAAGTAGCAGTCCACATAATTAGGATGTTCCTTCAAGATGTCTTTGTAGAGTTTTTCCGCTTCCCCATAGTTACACATTGCTTCATGAACTCTGGCAAGGTTGTATGACACTGAGACAGAAATTGAATTGTAGTAGTGACCGTCGCCTTTGTCAGATTCTGCTTCACATCTCTGCAATGCCTCCTCAAAACATTTCAGTGCCTCAACAAAGCTGAGAAGACGGTAGTGAAGTGAGCCAAGATTGTTGTAAATTTCAGGTGGAACAGAAACTTTGACCTTTTCTTGGAAAAGTTTGATTGCCGTGTTGTAACTTTTTAAGCTTTCGGGAAGATCGGTTTGCTCCAAAATCTGAGCCAGTTCAATCCAAGCTTCAACATCATCAGGTTCTCGAGTAGTAACTTTCTTAAGATAATCTTTTGCAATATCTCTTTTGGACTGACTCGTAGAATTGGCATAGAGAGATCCAAGGATTTTCATCGTTTCATAGTTCTCAGGCTCTATTTTAAGAACTTTTTCAAAACACTGAGCTGCATTTTCACTGTCTCCTCGATAAATATACATCTGACCGAGTCCAAAATTGGGTAGAACAAAATTAGAGCCTGCAAACTGAGTGGACTGGTAATAGTACTGAAAAGCTTGATCATAGTCTCCTTGAATATGAAATGATCTTGCAAGTTGATAACAGCTCTCCGCACGCATCGCTTCATTTTCAGTATTATGAAATGCATGAAGAGCCAAGTGCTGGACTTTCTGGAAATCTCTCTTGAAAAAGAAGTGGTCAGCAAGGTGATTCAGTACCATAGGATTTGTAGGATCGACGCTGTAAGCTCGGGAGAGAAGTTGAACTCCCAATCGAATTGAGTCTTTCTCACGGACATTCATGTTGTGAATAGCCATGCCTAAAAGTGCCCCTGTACACTTTGGATTCAACTCCAGAGCTCGATCATAAGCAATTTCTGCCTTGTCTTTGTTTACTAGTTTCATGAAGCAGTGTCCGATTCCCACTCTCACATCAGCAGGACATTGTGGGTTTGTTCGAAGAGCCTTCTTGTAAAACGCCAAGGCTCCTCTGTAGTCCTTTTTATTGAACGCAATGCAGGCTTTTCCAAGTAAAGCAGGAATGCAAGAGGGAGATTGTCCCAACACAAAATTGAACTGAGCGTCTGCTTGTTCCATTTTATCCCCTTCAAGGAGACAGAAGAAGGCCCTTCCGAGCAAATGGTTTTGATCGTACATAATAATTTTGTCCGCAGTTGTATAAAGAACAGTTGCTTTACTGAAATAATCCTTCCTCTTGTCTTTGCCCCTTTCTTTGTTAGCTTTTTTGACATAATAAGCAGCAAGGCTGTCCAGAATTTTCATGAGAGACTTGTCACTATCTTTGTAGGTCATATTCGCTTCCTTCCTACCGATTTCAATGACTTTAAGGAACTCTTCATCTCGTCCTTGCCTATAGTACTCAAGGGAAACAGCCGACCAGGTGCTCAAAGGGGCATTTTCTTGTCTAAGAATTCCAATTAATTCTTCAGGCTCTGGTAGTTGACTAACATCAATTTCGATAACCTCATCTGTGTCACGGAGAGGGATTTCTATCGTTCCTCCTGTAGGATGCATTTTGCTGATGGACGACGGACGACTACTATGGTGTTTTCAATCCTAATCCCTACAAACTTCCTACAGATGTAAAGAGTAAATAATACACTTAAATTGAGCAACGCATTGTCTTAATACATTATGGTCAATTAAAATAGCTGATTTTATGTTTACCCTACAAGTGCACAGAGACAGAGCTGCTGATTAAATCCCTTGTTCAAGAAGAACTTAAGACTTATTTTAAATAGCCGGTTCTAGTTTTACGATACGTTATAGCTGACATAATCCATTAATCAATCTTGTTTGTTTGTATCCCCCTTTTCTTTTGGTTTTCATCAATTTGCATTCTGCAGTCTTCAAATCCAAACTCAAACTTCACGGTGACCGGGTCATATATATTCCTTAAATTTAAATCAACAAAATTAGTTAAATTACTACAACGATTGACGATCCCGGTGAGATTATGCAACTACCCCCCCCCCACCCAGCACCACTCGTACACTATAATGAAAAAGCATTTACTGATTTACATACCTTGAAGACAAATTAAAATGAATGTCGAATCAGTTTGAAATAATTTGAATGTGCACCATTTTAATTCATTGAAAAATAAACGATTGAAAATTGCAAACTTAAACAAAATCATGAATGAAAACATCACTTGAATTTTAATTTTGATCTTGACTTGATCATTTAAAAATTTACATATAAAAAAATACATATTTTACTCATATTCTTACCTCGGCGAACTTGAAAGCAGTTTGTAAACATTCCGGTAATTCCGTTGCTGTTCAATCCTTGTAACTTTTGTAAATTGTTACGTAAATAAAGTTAATTTAAATTAGCAAAATACCACACTTATTTGACTTAATAACCGATTTTGGATTCTAAAAGTCCCTTTGTTATGAAATTTCGAAATTGTACTTTTACGTACTTTATCTACCGAAAAAGCGTTGTTCACAATCCCAATCGAAAGTTGGCACACTTGAAAGGCCAGTCCGGATTGGCTGTTGAGTTATGGAGGGAAATATTTCAAATCTTTAAACTCTATGAGCTTGTAGCTTTTTCTCTTTTCCATCAAATCCCTAGACGAACAACTTTTAAGAAATTTGAAAACTCGTCCACATTTAACTAACCGAAATTTCCTTAGCAGTTAGTAACTTGAATACCAATTGAAGAAAATATTCACACTGATCACAAATATTTATTGGAACTTCATATTGTTATTATTGCTGCAAACGTTAAGCAAGTTATGGTTGGATAGTCACAGACACAGTATGGGAAGTATCGGATATAAAGGTAAGGTCGAACTCGTCGAACTCGGTCAAAAGCTGTGCTTACAGCGGGTATCACACAGGGATAAACTATGAAATAAATGTTTTCTTTGTATCAGCAGGTTGAGTGGGGCTTTGAAAGTTTGGGGCTGCACTGCACGCGAAATGGGGAGATCAAGGTCCCGATCTCCTTCGAAAAGGTCGCGAAGGTCAAGATCAAGCTCGCCAAAGAGGAACAAGTCTCATAAGAAAAAGCATTCTTCTCGACGGTACGATTCTTTTTCGGAGGACGAAAGATTCGATAAAAATTCCAAGTCAAGAACAAAGACATCTAATGAGTCATCAACTTCAGTAAGCTCATCAAAACATTCGGACGGTGACTTTGACCTGAAAAAGATTAAGTCCTTGGTAGACCGGATGTTTTTTCGAGATTCTGACGTAATTCGAAAAGGAAGTGTTCAGTATGATGACTTTTGGAAGTTCTATGACAAAATTCAAGCGATTCGTCGAAAAGGGATGAGCTCAAAGCTCGATGGAGTGGAATCGGAGAAGCTGAAGAAAATTCAAGTTGGAAATAGGGAGATTGAAGTCCCTCAAGCGTATTCTAAAAAGCATACAATACCCTTCAGCTTAAAGTATACGGATATTAATGAATACATTTACAAACTGAATCCGGGTACAATATCTATATTGCATTCAGATTAGTAACTCAATAAATTAGCTAATGACTAACAATACTTTTCTAGATGATCAAGAATATGTCAGACGGGCGGTTCCGGAATCTGTTTTATCAGAGTTTTTGCAAACCCTCCTGTATTTCCTTGACTTTCTTCAAAAAGAAAGGTTTTCAAAACTGAAGAAGCTTCGTGAAGCCCAAGCTTCTCTCCCGATTGCTAGTTACAAGTATGCTATTAAAATGAAATCTAATCATCCAGTAATTATTCGTCTGATTTTCTCCTGACAGGACACAGATCATCGAAACATTACACAAGCATAATGTTCTAATCATTGGTAAGTATCTAGTAGTTAAGTGATCAATTACTATGTTTATTTGTCAAATGTAATTGAAGTTTCCAAACACCTTGTATTTCTATTACATATTAGCTGGTGACACAGGATGTGGCAAAAGTACCCAGGTACCACAGTACCTTCTTAAAGCAGGATACACTAACATAGGTAAAAATAACAAATTGGCTGCTTTTTAAGTTATTATAAGAACTTATCAGTATTTTTTACGATAATTTAATCCAATATCCAATCGTTTCCATTTGGAAATTCCCTTTATAGCATGTACCCAGCCAAGAAGAATCGCATGTATTTCTCTTTGCAAACGAGTGGCTTATGAAACTTTGAATGAGTACGGATCCGCAGTTGGTTACCAAATTCGGTTCGAGAAAAGTAAAACTCAGCATACAAAGATAATTTTTGTTACGGAGGGGTTATTGCTGAGACAGGTTGGATTTGACTTTATTTGTGTTTACACAATTAGACGAATAGTCTAGAATCAAAGTAAAGTTTAAAATATACATGTTTGCTTATTTCAGGTCAGCACAGACAGTATGCTGACGAATTACAATGTGATAGTATTAGACGAAGTTCATGAAAGACATTTGCACGGAGATTTTCTCTTGGGAATCGTCAAGTGCTTAGTCTATCAGCGAGAGGACGTTAAAGTGATCCTAATGAGTGCTACTATTAATACGGAACTCTTTCAAGAATATTTTCAAGGACTGGCACCTATTCTTTCGGTTATTTATTTTATTTTTGAATCACAATAACTGTAATCGACTTTTAATACATAATTTAGCTGTTTTATTTAGGTTCCCGGTAGACTGCACCCTATTAAAATGCAGTATAGACCCGTTTCCATCGAAGAGTTGACAACAAAAACTGGAAAGTTAAATCCAGCTCCCTATGTCAGAATCTTACAACTTATCGATGACAAGTTTCCTCGTAAGACTATGAACTTGAACATTTTTGTAGCTGTTTTGAGACTAACTAATATAATATTCCTATGAAATTACCTTTTTGTGGCGTATAGAGGATGAACGAGGGGACGTTTTGATATTTTTGAGTGGAGTGAATGAGATTTCATTTGTAGTAGATGCTGCTAAACTTTACGCAGAAGTTACAAAAAGATGGGTAATTTTACCTCTCCACAGTATGTTATCAATCGAAGATCAAGATAAAGTAATAAAAATAATTTCTGTTGCGTTATTTATCCAATTTTTGAAGCTTAAACAGTTTATAATATACAATTTTGTTTGAAACTTGTCAAGTAGGTGTATTTAAAATGTATGTTTGTTGATAGGTTTTTGATTACCCTCCTGAAGGCGTTAGAAAATGTATTGTGGCAACGAATATTGCGGAAACCTCTATAACTATCGACGGGATCCGATTTGTTGTAGACTCTGGAAAAATGAAAGAGATGGCTTATGATCCTAGTTGTAAAATGAAAAGATTGAAAGAGTTCTGGGTTAGCAAAGCAAGTGCAGAACAACGGAAAGGTCGAGCCGGAAGAACTGGCCCTGGCATTTGTTACCGCCTTTATGGAGAAGCCGAATACAATGAATTGGAGCCGTTTTCTACCCCTGAAATTCAAAGAGTTCCACTAGATTCTCTTCTTCTTCAGATGATTTCCATTGGTATTCCAGACTGTCGAAAATTCCCTTTTATTGAGCCACCCAGTATCGACAGTATGGAGAGTTCTATGGCTAGGCTAAAGGAACAGGTAGATCATTGACTGCACTCACTCGATCGTCTAGTTATAGATTAAAACAAATTGTTTTTTTTTTTTTTTTAATAATAAGGGTGCATTGACGGACGATGAACAGTTAACACCAATCGGAAAGACTTTGTCTCAACTTCCTGTGGATATCACAATTGGAAAGATGCTTATCATGGGAACTTTGTTCGATCAAATCGACGCAGTTCTTTCCCTTGCTGCGGCTTTGAGTGTGCAAAGTCCATACACTAGCTGGGCTCATCGAGACCTTGATTCTGCAGCTGCCCGTAAAACCCTCGAGTCCGACCATGGAGACCCATTGACGCTTTTGAATTCATACAGAGCGTGGCTTGAAGAGAAAGCATCTGATAGTAGTCGAACGAAAAAGTGGTGCAAGCGAAGAGGATTGGAGGAGCAACGGTTTTATGAAATGACAAAACTTAGGCAACAATTTAAATCTTTACTAAAGGTTAGCTAGCATTTTGGCTCACTAGTCTAATTTCAGACGTTTCAATGTCTAAAAGAGAAACTATATTCTATGGTGTACAATTTAGGATTCGAACCTCATTAAAGAACAACAAGGTTTTTCCTTGAGCAGTAATGATAGGGCAATGCGTCATGGAGAACTCAAACAGCTTCGTACTTTAAAAAGAGAATATCACATGGCTGCTCCAAGGAAGAAGAAATACTTGAAACTTGAGGACAGTGAATATGGCGCAGAGGGTGGAGATAATTCAGACCAAGAAACTGTTGGCGAAATTGATATTCGAGATGTAGACTTTAGACTTCGTAATGACTCTCACCAAGTCAAGGTAAGCAATTTAAAGTTTTGATATCTGCTGTTTTCCGTAGATTTAATTCTTTAGTTTGATGTTCCAGGATCTTCTGGATAAAAGCACTCCGTATGGCTACGAAGATATTTCTATGCTTAAAGTAATCCTTTGCAGTGGCCTGTACCCTCAACTAGCCATTCCGGATGACTTCAATAAATTTAAAGTAGGTCTCACTGAAGCAGCTTAAACAGTAATTAATGCGGCATTTTAGTACTGTTTATAAAATAGTCAACTTTTTGTATCACCTTAAGAATGATACCGACCAAGTTTTTCATACCAGGGGGAAAGGATTTACACTTTTGCATCCCACAAGCATCTTCTCCAGCCAACCAGATGTTCTTAAACTGACTGACAGTGAAGTTATAATGGTACCTCACATGATTACTAAGCTGAGTGTAAGCTCAAAGCATCAGCTATTGCTATATCTGTAAGTTGCAAAGGAATCGAAAGACAAGCATGTAAAATCAAAGGCGAGAGCTAATCCCAACAATTTATTTAGAACGCTCCTAGAAACAAACAAACCGTACTTATTGAATTGCTTCCGGATGCCAGCCGTACAAGCCCTTTTTCTATTTGCTCATTCAATCGACACGGACCCTAATTTCAGCAGATTTGTTTTCGATTCGTGGTTAGAGGTTGAGTTTGCTGATGTCTCAGCGGCCAGGATTATGGTAATAACTGCGGCAGAATTAAGAGATACTTGGATTCAGCTTTTAAGCCGGCGCCTATCAGACAGTAAGTTTCAACTAGGTCCAATCAATCCTAATTGTAATGATACTAATAAAGCTCGTTTCAAGCAAGTTTTAATTGCAATTATAAACTATAATATAAATGATGGGTTTGATTTGATAGAAGAAGCTGTTTCTACATTAGAAAAAAAGAAAGGCAGGGAGTTAAGCCATCGCCTAGTATCTTTTCTTAGAACTGAAACATTCTACACAATCAGAAGATTGCTTGCAGCAGATCAAAAAGATCTTTATGACAGAACGTCACATTTTGAAGTACCTGAATCAGAGGATGTATTGTCTCTGGAAATAGATTGGCAAATTAAACATAATATCATGAAGGGTGGATTATGTCTCACTTCTTCTCTGACATATGCAAGGTTGGTTACTTCAGCTACTTCAGCATTAATTAGCATGTCCAACAACTAACCAGAACTACATCAAACAATACATGCTTAACTTTTAGTAAATTATCTATCATAATTGTAAACGATAAAACATTGGCTAACTTACTAACTTTTAATCTAAATATTTTTAGTTTGTATGGTGAAATGCCGGATCCACAGGAGTGGACATGTCCAATCTGTGAATCAAATTTAATGGGCATGCCTCTCGAACTCCTGTTCCACCAACTTCAGTGCAAACGGGAAAAGCAAAAAGGTATGAACTACTGAACTACATTGAAAAGCGATTAATTATGAATGATGTTTTATTAGCTTATTTTCGTAACAATAACTGATACGATTTTTAACAAATTGTAATGTCAATTAAGTTCTAGAAACCGAAATTGCTACAGAGGAAGAGGATAACAAAGTCAAACCATTTGCAAAAGGATACTTTTGTTCAAATTGTGAACGGCAGCTGCATTTAACGCCTATGGAAATACTTCGACATAAAAAATCTCACGTACACAAATCAAATGACTAATCTTGAATCTAGTCTATTTTAAAATTATTTATAAAGTCAGTGTAAAATCTAATGGTCTTAAAATGGATTTTAATGAATTCAATTAAAGTGTTGCATTTCATGTGATTCATTTTGTTTATACTTATTATACTATCGTTTCGATTGTCATTAAAGAGTTTAGATTTTGTAATGCTTCTCCCAAAGAACTTCTACTAGATTTTTTTACTACCTCCGGCAAACGTTCTTCAGCCATCTCATCCAAGTCAGTAGGAGCATCAACAGTGTCTTCAGTTTTCAAAACAATGCTTTTATATATAGCAGGTTTCAGGGCACTTTTGCTATTACTTCGACCGGTGTCTCCATCACAAGTAGAGGTCGGTAGGTCCTTCGCCAAGGTCATCATGTAGCGAATTTCTCCAAAATCTAAATCCCTCTCTTCTCGCTTGGGTTTTAGTCCAATTATCAAGACGCTGTACCAATGCTGTGGTACGATATTTTTATGTAGTGGCAATCTCAGACCGGGACTTTCCTTCATCATCTGTCTTAAAGACTCCAACGAGTGATCTTTCCATGGTACTTCACCAAAAACAAGTTCCCACATCACACAGCACAAGGAGTAGACGTCACTTGCTTGTGTGGGCGGATGGCCTCCAGCCAACAGTTCGGGTGCAGCCCAATGTCGAATAACAGACAAGTGGGAGTCTGAATGAAGCCAAGGATGACGAGTGGATCTTGTAGCTGCATCTTCCTGCACTGCATACTCGAAGCACGCAAGTTTAGCCTGATTTTCACTGACAAGCATTATGGCATGTGAGGAGATTCCAGCATGGATATAACCACTTCCGTGGATGAAGTCAAGCGCTTCTGAGATCTGAATCAGCATATCCGTTACATTATCCGACTTCATTCTCATGGCGTTGTGGTGCAAGAAAAAGAATAGTGACCCTAGGCTAACTTTTTCAAACACGAGTGCTATGGAATCGTAATTTTCTTCTTGGCAAATAGCTAAAAGCATAAGGATGCGAGGGTGATGGAGTTTCGTCAGAGTTTCCAGTTCAGCTATCAAAATATCTGGAACTGCTTCTTCTACACTCTTTTTCCTTAACGCCTTCAGCGTTACAGAAGTGTTCCTTACAGACCAGTTCATGGGGATGAAAGTACTAAACTTTCCGCATATCCAGGATGGTGCCTTGGGGTCAGTGTCATATCTTAGATCAGTTACCTCACTGACGTAAGGAAGCCCAATCGCCTCTGCGCATTTTATACCGTTTCCAAAAAGTACTCTACCAAACCCAGTGGGAAGAAATCCGTTGTAGGTTTTTAACCGGGTTGTTAGCTGACCTTTAAATCTTCCACTGATGCACCGACCGAGAAGATTTTTGAACCTCCTTCTACATGCACTGCCAGCTTGCCCTATCTTGGATTGCCACTGTTCAGCTAACTCATTAGGTCTAAGCTGCATCGTACAAAACCGAGCACCTTCGATGAACTCTCGAACAGCTTGACGCTTTCCTAAGTCAGGTTGAAATTCAACCCAATCAAGTGGTCGCAGCCGCTGTGTATCAGTGAACCTAAGATCCCCTCCAGCTTCAGTCAATAGTTTCAAAATGTGAATACTTCCAATATAGCTAGCTCCGTGCATCGCTGTGTACCCTTCTGGTTGACATCTAGTATTAGGATTAGCTCCAAGAGAAAGAATCACTCCGACCATTTCAAATTTACCAAGGTATGCTGCACAGAATAGCGGTGTTTGCCCATCTTGGTTTAAAATTTCAACTGAGATGCCCCTAGCATTCAATTTCTTCACTTTCCCAGCGTTCCCCGTGAGCACAGCAACAAGTAACTTGTCGTTGTTTGACTTTGAAGACGTCGGTGGCCAACGAACTTCGGTGGGTCGTTCGGATTTTAATTCCGACTTCTTCATTGCTCTTAAAGATCTACAAAGCATGAAATAAAATCTAAGAAATCCGACATTATTATGCACATAGAAATTTGGATTTTTAATCTCCAAGCTTTGAAATCGCAATATTAGAACAGACTATAAATAGCAATTAATACACACTCACCTTTAGTACTATTGCCTGGTTGAGTTATAGTTATCGTTGGATCTGGATAAGTCTAAATATTAAAGTATGCAGTGGCAGTCGACACCGTGTGTGAGTGTTGACCGTGTTGACCGTTGTAGTGAAGTCGCAATTGAGTGTGTACCTCTGTACGAGTTCTCGGTAGCTCCTCTATTTATGACTGAAAAGTAGAATATTAGCAGTTAGAGTTTCAGTTTACACTTTTACAAGTGACTTTAAATAAATTAAATTAAAAATCAATAATCAAATTACATTTCCAAAGATGAATTAATTTTCTGCAATTTCTGCAAATTTTTTTTTCATTGCAAAAAGCTGCTGAACAAAATTCCCACCAAATAAATCGCGCTGACACTACGAAACCCTCGTCGACCTAACTCTATGTTCATAGCTAACTCACAAGACGAGATTTCGATTATTCGTCCCAAATCCAAGGTCAGAGTGCACAGGAAAGTTAATAATAAGCTGTTATCTTGTAGTACTTAATATCACTCATTCTCAGGCTCAATATTATATGTTTGATTCATTTCTATTTCTAAATCATTTAAATTTTAAATTTTAAAATCTTAGACCACAGCTTACAAACGAATTTTATTTGTTTCTAGAGTCTCGCTTCACAATATAATTTTGGCCATTGTAAAACAGTATAATCTAATCATTTTAAATAGAGCTGTGCAGGCAAATTTGGCATTCCAATGGGACGTCAAAAAAATTTGAATGCCGTCTAGACAAAAATTCCTATAATCGCAATTCGCAATCATAATTCAGGTTGGATTTGGCGACAATACAGAGCTCTTCTCTCATACCGTACTATCAGATCATAATTATTCATTGCTTCATATATAATATTATTTTGCGTACACTTTTGCATTGGAAATTGGTATGCAATTGCAGTGCAATATATTAGTAGAAATATGCTAAATAAATCATACTTTCGAGCCTTTGACGTGTTTTTGGCTTGTTCACCCGGAAATTTTTCCGTTCATACATTTGACTGCGAAGACTGGGTGTATTATAGATTCAAATTTCAAGCCAAATTTATAAAACGGGAAAACCTATTTTGTTATATCTTTCCTATTCAGTCCGTATAAAAATAAAATTATAATTTGAGTCTTAAGAAATGATCTCCTCACAGTCCTCACTGATTGTGGTACACTGAGTATTGGCAATACATATCTGCAAATGACCTAGATACATTTTAAAGTTTTAACGGCAGAGAAGATTAATACAATAATACAGACGTACCCTTCATTTAGCTTCATTTGAAATGTGAGGGTAATACATATGTTAAGCTACTTAAGCTTAAGATTCAAGAGTGTCAATGACATTTTGCCTGAGTAGATTTTCGATTTTTTGGCAGAAAAATCAAAACTATTTATTACTGCCATATACTATTAAAGAAGAAAACTGCATGACAAACCATTGACAAACTCACAATTTAATATTATTCATGCAGATGCAGTATGGCAAAAATGAAACTTACTCATTTCTTCAAATTAGTTCTGGGAAGAGTTTGAAACTCTTTCAAATGTTGACGTTGAATGTTTAATGTTATGATGAGATTTAACAACCGTTTCTCGGAATTTTTGTTCAAGTGCCAAAATCGGAACACGCATTTTATTTTACGTAGTTTATAAAATAACTTCATCCAATTTCGGTTCATCGCAGTGTGGGACATTCGGAGGGCAATAATTTGCGAGTAGGACGGCTCTGACAAGTGACATGGCATTTTGTGACAATGCAATGGCCTGTGCAAACCTGATACCAGTGATACCTATACCCACAGACGAGACCATATCTGGTCTGTGACCTATACCTACATATGTATGCTAATGGAATATTGCCCACTTTTTCCTCTTTTTTGTTGTAATTTTGGCAAGTAGATAAGTAAGTTAGTATATAGTGCGGGTGTTTTTTTGGAGATTATATATCTGTAATATTTGGCAAAGTTGTCGATTTAAATCCATACTGTGTTTCACTTCCTGAGAAAAAATCATTAGTTCTCTCCGAATTCAAATTACTTCGAAAAGTAGATAACCAGAAAACCTTTTACATAGAACTTCTTAGAATATTTTTTTACAGTTGTTAGCCCGTTCGTTAGGGCTTTATATGATCACCATTGTTTTATTTTAAAAAGCCTTAAAACTTAAAGGGGTACATGGTAAGTTACCTTAAATCCTTGTTTCGCAATGTATAGTTTTATTTTTATTTCTTAAGGACTTAATATGAAATTCTTAACATTGATACCGACATATTCTGAGTAAAATATCATCGACCAATTTGCATAGCTTTGTTTCTGCTTTTTAACCTTATACCCTTAATACCCAGAATGTTTCGTAGCATGGTAGTATACAGCAGTTCCGGTCATAATTTACAAATAATGTGTCTCAATTAACTTTTATCATCAAATTGACAAGATTACATTCGACATTGCACAAGTTCCCCGTCATCAGTACAGACAACTAATGTATAAGTTAATAGGATTTTAATGATCAAGCTCGACTCATGAAGCATTTTTTAAGTATGATATGTATTATGAGTATATTCATATTCTTGAACTATGACCCCACTGTTGTAAGAAGAAAATATCACATATGGACAGACCATAGAATTAGATATAAATGTATTACCTAATTAGATCAAAATATTCTACAATCTGTAATTACAAAGCCTTAGAAAATTGCACATCATTAATTAGCATATAAATATAAAGATGAACCAAAAGCTTGTCGGGAATTACACGTAAAATTTACACGACGTCTGCGTCTGACTCTTCTGAACTGCCAATTAAATTTACATACGTCTTCAAAAAACGTTGCCATCGCCAGTTTCTACGTATTCATCTCAATTTCCGAACCAAAAATACGTATTAGTGCATAATGGTTACGTAGTCATTATTTACATAATAGTTAGTTAGTACATCGGCGCAACATATTATGAGAACAACAGAGATGAAAACTGCATGTAGCATCCACGAATGACATGAAAAAACAGGCAAATGACTCCACATAATTTTTTTTAATCAGGAAGAAAATTAGAGAATCAAATTTTTCATCCAGAAAACTAAAATCAAATTTAAGCAGAAGTAATAGTCACCACAGCTGCACAGCCATTGACCAGTAGGAAATCTGTCGAACTGGAAATCCTAGAGAAAATTTACAAATTTTAAAAAAACTATGAAAATCACCCGAAATTTCTCGAGATTTCTGAAGCCTTCTTCGTGCATGTTCTCGTCTTTTGACGACAAGGAAAATCCTGTGAAGGAAAATTACTCGTCTTCTGTGACTCACCCCCATTCAACTCGTCGTTCTAATTTCGTCAGCATAACTTGTCACATATTTAACTTCCCTATGTTGAATTGTAGGGACTCGATAAATGGAAGTTAGTTATTAAATGACATTTGAATCAAAAGTCTCACAAGTAAATTCCACTTTTGCTGTGCTATGAACCCAATAAATTGAAGTTAGTTTGGTGACAGGGCAGGAGGAGAAAATTCTATAAGTGATAGAATATGGAATGGGAGAGATTCAGTTGGAAGTTGAACCTCGAGTTGGAAGCTGGTGCTATTTTCAAGCTGATTTCCTTTGTCCGTATTCAAGAAAAATCGAAAACGCTGCAATTTTCACATTTTATTCATCAAAGAAGCTGTTAAATAAAGGTGAGTGTTTTGAAAATATTTCAAAAGGCAAATTTTGAGGGTTATAGGGCAAAGATTCAAAATTATATTATTGATTTTTTTTGGAGTGGTGCAGTCATGATGGTTGGTGCGTTAAATTAAATGAACGAAGGGAGGGAGAGCGTGCATTTTAGTCTTATTAGGTCAATTTTCTAGAAATGGGTTTAAATTTTAACTCTTTTCGATAAGAATACCTAATTATTCGGACTTGTGAGTTTTAGGACATTATTATTACTAAGAAGAGTTGGATTTCAAATTTTATTTGCAATACACATTACGTAGTTACAGAATAGGGTGTAGGGATATATTTATTCTACAAATAATGATGTTACGGATTACTAAATCCTAACAATCTAACATTCCTAATTTCCTAGCGTGGATCATCAAAAATAACGGTGAGTGGAGGGTGGAGGGTGATAAAATAAAGGTGAAAGGGCGTCCATTTTAGTTTTGAGCACAGCACTGCATAGCACATGCATCTCACTATCTTCTTTTGCTAAGTAATAAGCATGCTGCTTAGTAACTTTTGGTAAGATAGTTTACGTGAGCATTTGGCAAGAAGTAGTATTGGTGGTCTGGTGAAGTTGATTCTTCAGTCGTTGACCTTTTATTTCATGTCTACAATCTCATCGTATTACACACGGGAATCTCCAGTTATATTCTTGTTTAGAGAATCTGATTTATATAATTTATATTTATTAAATACGGAACGGTGAGTAACTATGAACTGAGTCTGAGTAAGCAAATCAACCCAACTAGTTGAGTACACTTGAGTATTTCTATTTCTCAAGTGAAATACAATTTTGGGAAATAAACGTAGTCTCCAATTATAGACTTTCCAGGGAATTGTCCATTTCCTCTAAAGCAGAGCCTGTGAGACACAATCGAATATCGATCATGTACAAATTTTTACACAACACAGCGTAGTAGTCTGCCCAGTATACACTTTGTACTCTTGATTTTAAATTTTTAAGTGAATTAACTTATAATAATTATTGTAAATTGTTATTAATTTTCAGATATATCAAAATGCAAATTTTCGTGAAGACCCTTACGGGGAAAACAATTACTTTAGAAGTTGAAGCATCTGACACGATCGAGAATGTAAAGGCCAAGATTCAGGACAAGGAGGGAATTCCTCCTGATCAGCAGCGATTGATCTTCGCAGGAAAACAGTTAGAAGATGGTCGTACGCTGTCCGATTACAATATCCAGAAGGAGTCAACATTACATTTGGTCCTCAGATTGCGAGGAGGGATGCAGATCTTCGTTAAAACGCTAACGGGTAAAACCATTACTTTGGAGGTGGAGCCTTCGGACTCGATTGAAAATGTTAAGGCAAAGATTCAGGATAAGGAAGGAATACCCCCAGACCAACAGCGATTGATATTTGCCGGAAAGCAGTTGGAGGTAAATCATTCTACACAGATGGACATCTCCTTATGTTTTTGTATTAAAAAATTGCTACATTTACTTAAATAATGAACTCATGGTTAACGGATGCATTTTTTTTATTTAGGATGGTCGAACTTTGTCGGACTACAATATCCAAAAGGAATCCACCTTGCATTTGGTCCTCAGACTGCGAGGAGGAATGCAAATTTTCGTCAAAACTCTCACCGGTAAAACTATCACATTAGAAGTCGAGCCTTCTGACTCCATCGAAAATGTAAAAGCCAAAATCCAAGACAAGGAGGGAATTCCTCCAGATCAGCAACGATTGATATTTGCTGGAAAGCAGTTGGAAGATGGCCGTACTTTATCTGATTACAATATTCAAAAAGAATCTACACTTCATTTGGTGCTTCGTCTTAGAGGAGGAATGCAAATTTTTGTCAAAACACTCACCGGGAAGACAATTACTTTAGAAGTTGAACCCTCAGACTCAATTGAGAACGTCAAGGCAAAGATTCAAGATAAGGAAGGAATACCCCCAGACCAGCAGCGATTAATATTTGCTGGAAAGCAGCTAGAAGATGGGCGAACATTGTCGGACTACAATATCCAGAAGGAGTCAACCCTCCATTTAGTTCTTCGACTGAGAGGTGGAATGCAAATCTTTGTTAAAACACTTACTGGAAAAACAATTACACTTGAGGTAGAAGCTTCCGATACTATTGATAATGTTAAAGCCAAAATTCAAGATAAGGAAGGTATCCCACCAGACCAGCAACGTCTGATATTTGCTGGAAAACAGTTGGAGGTAAGTTTTATGAATTATTATTTTAAACATTAAAAATAACCAATTTGATTAGCAATTAGCAGTTTTTAATATCAGATTAATGTGTTTTAGGATGGTAGAACTTTGTCTGACTACAATATCCAGAAAGAGTCCACACTTCATTTGGTTCTCAGATTGCGAGGTGGAATGCAGATCTTCGTTAAAACGCTCACCGGCAAAACTATCACATTAGAAGTCGAAGCTTCAGACACCATTGATAACGTAAAAGCTAAAATTCAAGACAAGGAAGGAATTCCTCCAGACCAGCAACGTCTGATATTTGCTGGGAAACAGTTGGAAGTAAGTTTTATAAATTGTTAACTTAAACTTTTTAAAAACTAATTTGATTAGCATTCTTTTATATCAGATTAATGTGTTATAGGATGGTAGAACTTTGTCTGACTACAATATCCAGAAAGAGTCCACACTTCATTTGGTTCTCAGATTGCGAGGTGGTATGCAGATCTTCGTTAAAACGCTCACCGGCAAAACTATCACATTAGAAGTTGAAGCTTCAGACACTATCGATAACGTCAAGGCCAAAATTCAAGACAAGGAGGGAATTCCTCCTGACCAGCAACGGTTGATCTTCGCAGGGAAGCAGTTGGAAGACGGCCGTACTTTATCTGATTATAATATTCAAAAGGAATCAACATTGCACTTGGTCCTTCGTCTTCGTGGTGGTCAGTAGATCGAAACTCAGTACCGCAGCAATTCAATGTTATCAATATTTTTTAACGCAATTTGTAATTACTCACAATGAGTCAATAGATTTTATTTGAATTAATTTTGAGCGATTAAGCTGCTAATTACAAACTTAAATTCGGAAATAAAAAAACGACTCGAAGCATAATTATGAACGAATATTTTTTTCCCATATATATCCAACTAACTGCATTGCATAAGTGCATCATCTCTAGATCACTCAGTTTGAGCATACAATTGTTTTTTTTAGTTTTTCGAGATCTTTTACAAGGGGCAAGCTTTTAGGTAATAATTATTTCATCCCTCTTAGTAGCATTAAATTTGTCTCACGGTTGATTAACCAACTATTTTTTTAATACGGTTCCATCCATTCAACTTCAACATGTTACATTCCTCCCCCATTGTTCCCTATCTGAATAACAACTCCCCAGCAGCCTGATTAGTTATAATCCTCTTAAAATAGGGAGGATGTCGTGGGGCTTTAAAAAGTGTAACTTTTGAAGAGTACTTCTTCCAATGAATAGCCAAATGAGACCTAATGAGTGAATTCGAGTGGACAATGAGCATTGAATAACACGGGTTGATGGGCTGGCCTACCTTCTCCTTTGTAATACTGGAGAACTTTCCATTTCCATATACACAGTTGGTCTCGGTGATTTGATGTCGATGTGTTCGATGATAGTCTAAACTGTGAAAGGATTGTATGTTATTATTATACAAGGGGTAGTAGCATGCTAATGCTTTCTATGTGTCAGTTCAGTTGGGGTGACGGTGACTCGGATGACATGACATGCTACATGCCATATATATGCGCTAGGTATTTAAGCATCATTGTGTACAGTATCCCATGGATTTTGCATTTTATTATTCTCCAGCCTACATCCCAGTATTATATTTCTGCAGTGACTCCCAAGTTGAAGCTTTTGTGTCGCCTGTCGTGTCAAAATCGGGGGAAAAAACTTTAAAAGGAAGTCTCACGTAGAGATAGATGGATTCTGGAGAACATAACGAAGGTGTATTAAGGGTGAAGGCAGAGGGGACATGAGAAATATAAATTAAGGCCATCGGCTAGAGAGTATGAAAATGAAAAGTAGCTTATTATTAAAATGATCATTATTTTATCAGCGTCTCCACACCTGTCTCCCTTAATAGTTGTCAAGGTGTATCCAATATGTGACCAATCTACCCGTGGCATTCGCCAATCCATAAGTAATAACCAATATTCGGGGAGTTTTATTCAGTATTATTAGTACCTGAGATAGGGAAACGAACCCGAATGTCGGAAATGGATGGAATACCCTCCTGGACAAATAGTGAACAAAAAACCTTGACTGTGTTTGAATAATTGTGTAATTTTTCCCTTCCCTGACAATGTTGATTATATGTACTTGGTGGGGTGGATTCTCTGGTCTCGAATTAACATCGTTCACATTGGAGTAGCCCTGTCCATACATAAAGAATGTATTGGGAATGAATGACCGGAAAATACAATAGTAGCAGAAACGTTGGATACTTTTATGTAAGCTCTGCAGAATAGAAAGGGAGTTTTCAGTCTTATCTGTATTTGTCTATCAGCATGTATGTATACGTAATAGATTTGAGGATGTGTCCGAACTGGTTACGGGACAGTTGGCCCTCAGGGTAATGGGATAAATTATAATAGCCTGGCATCAACAAAGACCAAAGAATCTAGTATGCCACCATGTACACTTACTTTACCAACTTGGGTACTGCCACTGTTGCCATCAATATGTGTACATGGAGAGGTAATGGAATACCCGATATGAAAATGTCCCTAAAAGTGTCCTTAATAAGAATACAAGTAGCGAAGGATGCAGTGGTGGTGGGACCATCAGCTCAAGATCAGTCAACACGTACAAGAAGGGATCACCTGATTTCCCTCGGGTTAAAAAAAGTCCTGGAATCTATTGTCCATCGTGAGTGGAATCTTGAAAATAGGCTGTAATTGGGATCAATTTTCCCCACGACTATCCAGTCCCAAAATTTCCCCATTATAAAATGAATGGATGCCACTGTCCCGGATTTTTAGGAAATGTATCTACAATAGGAATAATAAAAATTGATCCTTCTTGAATAAGACATACGTCATACGTGTCCTAGAGTTTCATGGGTAATCATGAAAATCAGCCTGTACGGTTATAATAATAATCCCTTGTCCATGTCACTCAATACTCCTCTCTTCACTTTGTCACCAATCTGATGGGCTAAACTAACAGTTTGGAGTGACACAAAAGCAGAACCACACCCCCTGTGCATATTTATTTCTAATTTCTCGGGGGGAGTGTAGAGACGAGGGACAATGGAAACCGAATGCCTTCCTTTTGCTATCCAACCACCCATCTGAAAATATAATAATATCGCCTATCCCTCCGTCCTGTCCGTCCTCTGTGTTTGCTTATTGACCAAATAGTAGAAAGGACTAGGACTAGTAGATTGTCTCTATGCTTGGATAATGATTTTCAAATTATCAGAGCTACTCATCCTTCTCGAGTGAAATGACCATCGCATTTCAAAGGGTGAGAGTATATGGATTCTATTTGTATTATGATACCCGGGGAACCTCAATGGACTTTCCGACTCTTTCATAAAGGGAAATAATAAAGCTGGGAGAGATTCTAATACAGAGCATAATTATTTACGTAATGGACATGAATCAGTAAAGTTTGGGCAAATATGTTCTGTCTGGCCAGGAGAGATGGGTAACTTGTTTTAATAGCGGTGTCTCACTATAATTATTATGATTACTGTGATTACTACGATATGATGATGATGACGATGATGGCCGAATGATAAAAGGGGAAAGTTTTCTCAATATAAATAATATACGTGTACGCAGTTCAAGGAAGCAGCCCCCCCCCTAGGGTACGAAAAATTCTGTTCTTTTGGAAAATTTAATTTTCTTTCTTTAATACTTAGGATTGAAAATCGTCTTATTTTTTAAAAACTTTTAAAATGGGATCTTTATGCTCAACTCACTGGATTGCTTCTGAACTTCCTTTCTACTCCAAGTGATAATCTTGATGCATTTCTTACTTGAAGCTCCTATTATTGACTCATTCAAAAATTTAGAAACTTCCCGTGACATTTTGTAATAAAACTTGCAAATATTACTTGGATTTATTTGTTAGACTTCTAGGAGATCTCTTTAGTCATCCTCATTCCCAAACTATCAACCATGTCAATTAAAAGTTGTTACGTTAGGGGGATTTCCATAGTCTTGAAGTAGAATCAACTTGAATCAAGCCAGAGTTTTCCGGTACCCATGGATGGTAATAGTAGGATGTCGTTTTGTATAAAATTTAAAACAGACCCCACCACGGTCACTAAAATCTAATCATAATGATTAAAAACAAGGGGCTCGTTTATTCTTAATCTCTTGGCATAAGATTTCCACGTTGTCATTGTGGTGGGAAAGTTTTTTGGGGAAAGTTTGGGAGTTATTTATAAAAGAACCATTCTCAAAGTATACACAAGATTTGGTTGTATTGAAAGAAAGTCAGCTTGAATTTAGTTGTTTTATTGAGCTTGATGTGGAGGACGTTATAAATGAGAGTAGCAGCAGAAATTTATAACACGAATAAGTCAGCAGAGCTTTAAAATATGTTTCAAGTAATAATATCAAAAAATTTTTGTGCTATTTTTGTCTCTGAAAAGGCTTAATAGAATTGTTCAAAAAATCTGACTTTAAAAAATATCCAAACACCATGCATATTTCAATTTGATGTTTTATAACATAATTCTTTGAGTGCATATGCAGCCTTCAGTTCCACTAAAAATAAACCTTCCCTTCGTTACTCAAAGAAAATCTTGTCAAAATTTGACTCCTAACGAGGGCTTTAGAGATGTGAAAGTGTAAGTAGGATCAATTTCAAAGTATCCTTAGTAGTCCTAAGAGGAGTTGATACGTTTGTGAGTAATAATAATAATGCGCAATAGGATTTAAATATTTAAGTGAATATTCTGAGAAAAGTTTCAAGTTGGCTGAATCGTATTACAGTCACCGAGTTAGAATTAAGTTGGACCTTTAGAGAAAGTCTTCCCACCGGATGTATGTAGTCTTCTTGTATGTTTATGGTTAATGATGGGTGGTGGTTCTATATGGTCCTAGCAGTGGTGGTTGAATGTTAGAAATTCGTAGAATAGAATAAAGTGCTTATGTTGAAATGAAGTGATTATATTTTATTTCCTTAATGCTTCGACTAAGTAGTCTTTCCTTTAATGCTCAAGTGTTTGGTACAATTTCGGAGGAAAGGCTCAGCTTTAATGGGATCTTCCATACTCCCCCAGATTTACAAATTTACAGAACCTATAAGGGGCGACATGCTCTGAGACCTTGACGCCTTTGAGTTCGAATACCTACGAACCTCCCCCAACTTAAAAATGAGTATGTTGAGCTAGTATTGTACTATTATTATGTATGGATGACTGGAATAATTCAGTCTAATTTAGATGTACAAAAAGAGGACGAGCAGGATGAAGACAAAAATCCAGGGTCTAAAGTCAAAATGGCGTGCTAGATGGGATGAAATAATATTAAATTATATTCTACCTTTCTTGAAGCTTATTTAAAAAAAGTTTTCAATGTTGAATGGTCTGAAAGGAAAGCCTTGAAAGTCCTAGAGTTTTTAAATCAGTTAGCTCCCTGGTATTATTAGAAGCTCGGAAGGTATATCGCTAGAATGTTCCGATGCATGCAATTTCCTTGGGAATATGTTTATGAAGCTATGATATTATAATGATATTATCCTCTTGTACATTCCTCCTCAAGTGCTTTGTGAATTATACCTCTGAGGACGTAATGCTATTATTAATTTGAGGCAAAGGCATATCTCTAAGGAGATTTCAAAGTCCTGTAGGGCCGTAGATTGAAGCTTCGGTGACATACCTTCGCCAGATATATCCTTGGATGGAAAATATTTTAATCCCTCAAAATTCGACACCAAAAAATGTCCTACATTTTTTCTTCATGCTGTCGCGTCCGATTGATAATGCAGAAATTCCGCTACTGTTTTTGAGATGTTATAGATTCCAAAGAGATTCGGATGTGCTAGCTCATCCAAGCTAAAAAAAGTTAAAGCTAACCTGGAAAAGTTCAGCATGAGTGAAAGATTTTAAATTTGTAAACTGACGGTTTTTGTAATTTTTCAGATCCTTACGCCCCTGGTAGTCGGGAGTCAAGTCTTTTTTTTCTCTAGAAATTATGTAAAGGCGAATGAGTACGGGAAAGTGGGTTGTCTCACCCACCAAGCCGAGAGTTAAAAGTGGATGTAATTAAGTCCAATGTAAATTGGTGTTGAGGGAAAGCAGAGATACTGAAAGTGGATTTGTTATACCAGGGTATATACATACCCTGAGCAGTTTAAGAGTGTAAGCAAATCAAGGTAGACTCTATTATAAGGACGAAGGCTAAGGACCACCTCAAAGTACTATATCCTAGTCTATATAGTTGCTAGCAGTTTCCAAGTCCTAAGTAGTATGGGAAATATAATATAGGTATATGTATGCGGTGTGGCTGGTTGTACTTGTAGTACTTTGCTAAATGAGAGGATTTTCCTTATATATTATAAAAGACGCTTGAGAGTGGATGCGGTTTAACCCTTGTTACGGGTTGAATTTAATCATGTACATTTTGTAGGGAACAATAGGACTTTTAGGGACAGGTTTGTTTTCTCAATTTTAATTGTTTAAATTAGCTGGTTATTGCAGGAAGCTTTTCTACTTGTAGCCGCTGAATCAAGGGGAAACTTTTTTATTAACTTGGTGTGGAACGAGGATGTTATGAAGAAAAATCTAATTGTGAGATCGTGTTTTCGGAACATTCTGAAACTAAACAAAGTATCAAGTTTCATGCTTTAAAATACTAAGAAAACTAAAACAAAGGTTCAAGTGTGAATTAAAAGAGCTAACAAAACATATCAATTAAAACTAGAAAATAAGTTGGATAGATCCAAGAAATCCCAAACGAGTTGGAAAAAGTATTTGAGTAGATATTAAAAAAAATCTTCAAAAGATCCTAGGAAATCTATTTTCAAGATCCTAATCCCTCACTCCTCTGCCATCCAAGGATCCCAGTCAACCCGGCCTGTAAACGTGTTAAGTTGAGAGTACACAAAGACGGTTAAAGATACTATAGGAGATTGGAGTAAGTAAGTATAAAGCTGATATAATAATAATAAAGAATCAAGACCCTCGTCGAAAATCCTAGGAAGTATGTGGGATGGGATGATAATGGGGAATTGCCATTCCTTCCATCCCCGGAGTTTTTTTTCACCGCGCCAGCACGGTCTCTCTCTGAGCTTCCATCCGGGTTTTTTCGGATGGGGATTTTTAGAATCGTAGGATGATGTACACAAGAGCGAGAGAGAGTGAGAGGGAAGCCAAGCCCGGGCTTTAGCAGGGTTAGGGCACCACAGATATATCTTTATATTCCTTAATGCCCTGTTCCGTGGTGGCAGTGGCAGTGGTGGTCGTCCTAAGTACCAACCATCCGAGTTTAATACAAGTATACATATACAGAGAATACAGATATGTATCTATCTACAAGGGAATCCCTTATACCTATCCATAAGGGAGTAAAAAGGACTAGTGCTCAAAAATCGATATGATTAACGCTAGTTTAGCATGATATGGTTGTGCAGGCTGAGAGTAAAATGCGTCAGTTGTGAGCCGAGACTCTCTCAGAGACGTTAACTCTCTCTCTCTCTCTCTCTGAATGTTTACTATTCTGCTTTCTCTCATACTACCACTGATCTCAAGTCTCAAGTATTCCACCATACACGGATCACCTACAGAGAGTATACTCACCAGCTCTACTCGGGCGATTCTTGGCCCATGGGAAAGTAGTCGTAGTTGTATGGAGTGTTTAAAAAAAACTTGTGTCGAGAACCTGTGCAAAGACGGTGAAAGTGCACGGGATCTTCGTAGGCAGAATCTGAACTCTACCCTCCTTTTGTAGTGGATTAATAAAAAGCATTGTATCTTACATGTACACAACTTTGTGGATAACTTTGAGATCCCTCACTCACACTCTCAGGTTTGAACAAGATAGAAAAGAATATGTCTAACTAGCCGAGTGCAGTCGGGTCGAGTGGAGACAAGCAAGGAGCAGAAGGAAGGAAGTTGCTAACAAGGTCAAATCTAAACGGATTTTAAAGAAAAAATCTGAAATGAAATTCAAGAAAAGTGAAGAGAGACACAAGAAGCATCTGAGAGTTGACAGTGCTTGATGATTACTTGTTCATTTCCTTTTTAAGGAAATTGAGGATATAAAAAAGATTCCCTTTTGACTTGCACGCCTGGAATTCAGCAGATAGGGATGATAGTTTAGGGAATGTGAGGAGATATTTGACATACGGATAAAAAGATGTTTGAAAGAGAGGAAGGGACGTCTTAAGAAAGTTGACTTTGTCTCCAAAAGAGTCCATGCTTTTGGAAGCAAGTAGAATTTGTATTGGTGAGGACAGGGCTCTGTATATGTGGTTTCGTCCCTCGCTCTCTATCTCCCAAGGCCTGTCGTGCTTTCTTCTTTCAAGAAGAGCCAAGACTTCAGAGTTGACTTGAACTCAGCCCCCGAATCTCATCTTTCTAACCAACACTCGTACCCAATGAGCCTAGGAGGAGACGATGATAGTCTAGGATAATACATACATAAGCCATTACACAGGATATAGATATAGGGAATAGATATAGTTTAGCAAGTCGAGCTAGCTTCTTCTACTTTCTTCCTCAATCTCTTAGTTAACTCCACAAAAGGATCTATAACATCTTCATTGGAGTCAGTAGAAATCTCGAAAACTAGAAACCCACTCTCTCTCTCTACTTCTTAGAGCTTCTTGGAATAGTCAACTCTCAAGATCCAGCTCGACCAGGTCTATTTATTATAGAGAGCTGTTCTGGAGGTCTGGGAAAGTCGAGGAGAACTCAACAGTAGAGAAGTGCAGAACTCCAGAACCCTTATGGGCTTAAAGTAAGACGTTGAACATCTCGGAGACAGTTTACTCTAGACTCTTCTGCCACCACTACCACTGCTACTACCATCACCATCATCATCATCATCATCATCTTTCTGGTAGTATGTAGTTTATATGGGTACAGAGTGCAGATGCTTTCTCCCTTATAGAGGACACATTTAGATCTCTAAGAGAGCATAAGTGAGTCTTGTGTGTGTATATCCAATCCACAACTTGTCATCCTTGCCACTTAAAGTGAAACTAAAACTTGGAGACCCGTCCTTCCTCTTGGAGACTTATATTGTGAGGGAGATAGAGACATGGATGTAGTTGCTCCCTTCATCCACAAGTATATGTAGGAATCGAGGCTTCTTAAGCCTTAGCCTTTTGAACCATTTTGACACAATGGTTGAGAAAAAGTGACTGGGAAATAAAAGTGACAAACCTGTACATTTTTTCCCCTGATATGAGGGGTGTAGACTTGGTTTTAGTTTCGTCCTCATCATCTTGGACCTCTTGAAGGGTAGAAGTGTCAAGTTTTATCTTGGCTGACGCTTTCTTACCCACACTGCCAATTTCCTCATCAGCCCTTTCACCTTTAATAGGAAGAGACACTCGTCGAGGTTTCTGGCTTTAGCTTCCAGTCCCCTTCTTTTCTCCTCATAGTCCAGGTAGGTTTGTGCGTGAACTTGTAATTTATGCTTTTATAATTTACAGAGGTAAAGTGCTTATGGCAAGTGATAAATGGCCTTGGAGGGATTTATCCCATTAGGGCCATATCGCATGTCATGTCGTTCGTTGTCTTATCTCACCTCTGGTCTCTCTCTTCTATATTTAATTCCGGATCTTGTAAAAGCCTACCCATCAAGGAAATACGAAAGCCAGAAATTACGGACATAAATATAAAACGAGAAAAATAGCATATTTTTCTAATCCATTTGTCCGTGCTCATAAAGCATAACTAATGTCTAGGTGTTTGTTATCGTTTTTGATAGCATTATGGGATTACAAATCGTTCACCTATCTGTATATCCATACATACAAACTGTTAGTACTATTTGTCAAAGGTAGACAAAACTTCTCAAGGTTCCTGGGCCAGGTAGAGCACATTTTATTCTCCTACAATACGTAGAAAAAATGACACCCGAAATTATACCCACAACTGCCATTATATTATTACTAACATCACCTATATATAAACATATAAACAAATATATATATGATTTTCTCAAGCTCTGTCCCCTTATTCAGGTGTGATAATAGCCTACAATTTGTTATGTTTTGTTATCATGAAGAAAAAAAGCTTTATACGAACATATATAATAAATACTACCCTTGGTTTCTCCGGACAATAGGGAAGGCAAAGCCATTTGAGACCATTACCTATTATGAGTGTGATTATGAGTGTCATAGTCTCCCTGGGCCTTTTCAGCGTTTTTTTTAATATTAATAAAGAACGATGATGAAGAAGCAGGGAGATAAGAAGAGCTGTGAACTGGTCTTTAGGCCGAAGGTGCTATTTTTTATTCCTTGTTGATAAGAGAAATTACAGAGTGTTTATCCCCACCAGCATTTAACTGTCATCGCTTTCTCCACAGTTGTGATGGCTAAGATATTTATCTTAAATTAAATGGAAATAAAGTGATGTGGTTTTACAAGGCTGGGTCTTTGTAGGTGGCTGGACGGGTGTCGTTAAATATGCATTTGGGTAATTGAATTTATTTTCTAAGGAATACTAAGGATTAAAAAAAACGGGAAAATGCTGTCAAGTTTTGGCTGGGAGGTTTCTTGACACTCCAGGAGGAAGCCCAATACTTGAAAACTCAAGACTTGAACACTTGAAGACTCTTGTCTACCATTCTTAGAATCTATGTGTATTAACTTTCTAAGTAACTGTACTTATGGAGATATCAAACTATCAACTATGGAATCTTTATAGAACAACTACAAAATAATGCATGCATAACACGCTCGAAAATCGTTGCAAGTTTTCAGGCTCTGTACATAGTTTGGAATTTGAATCCCGATTACTAGGAAATGTGAGGGGGGTGGCTTTGGAAATTCAATCAAGAACTACGCAACAGCTGGATGTTTTGTCCAGCACAAAACTAACCGGCTTATTTAGAGTAAATATTCCCATAGCTATGGACACAATTAAAGGCTAGATGTTTCCGAATTTTTTTCCGTCTACATTTTGTTATCAGTAATTCGTTGATCCAGTGAACAACAGAAACAGTTGAAGCTGGAAGCTTCTCATGAGTTGAAAATTTGAAACTTCATTGTAACAGCAAATAACGCGAAATCCACTCAAACTTGTAAATACATTTTGCCGAGGACTTTTCTGAGAAATGGAGTACCTGGTTCTTGGTCCCTCTCTCCTACTCGACTACAATACAAAGACAGAGGAAAAAGAGTTGTTTAACTCTAAAAAGTACAAAAGGGTCGTTAGAGGAAGAATTAATTGGCAATCCATTATTTATTAACAAATAGGCAGGGGCTGGTGCATGTCCCATCCAATTGTATTATTAGACGTTGTCATCAAAAACACTTTTCCAACTCCCGAGTCTTTCATCATCAAAAGGGGCTCTTGTTGTCAATAATGTAATAAGGAGGGAGAGTGTGTATACCTTTCTCCAAGTAAGTTGAAGTCGTTCAAGAGCGCTCCCTTTGAGCTACATTATAATTCATTAGCAGCATTATCACACAGATATCAACACAGGGGCGTAGGCCCTAGTCATAGTCCTGGCTAGACGGTTTATCGAACAAAACATCCACGATTAATAAAGACCGATGAAATTACCCTAAAAGTAATTAATCATCAAAGTGACCAAATGCAGAATGGTATTTTGAATCAGGAATGACACTTAAATAAAAACTTAATCAATCAATCAATCAATCAATCAAGTTTTTTAATTCCGGTTCAAGTTTGAATTCGGCGCCTTTTTTTAGACGCTTGGTGTGTCAGCATGACCGGATGCTCGATTCCTCCAGGTATCAATTAGCCCCAGAAATTCCTTGTCATATGTTTACATTTCAAAGATTTGTTCTCTCATTCGGTGATAAAACGAGGGGGTCCTTCAATTCTAGACAGGCTTGAAAGGCCTGTAATAATTCTGAGATGGAAAGGGTCTTGAAGTTTGAGACTGCGAAGGCAACGGATTAAATATTTATTTAAAGCCCAATCAATTATGGATGACAACATAATCTTTGATAAACTCACACTAGTGTTCCTTGTCACTATTTCTCAAACACGGAGTTTACTTACCTATCCGCACTTCTCAAACTGCTCCCGGCATGTGTGGGCTCAATCTTATTGAACTAACATTAGTATAAAATTATCATTACGTGTGGGAGACATTTAGTTGAGTTTAGTAACACGAGGAATACATGAATGTCATTTGTGGGGGCGGGGGCAGTTGAATATCGACTCGACAGGGTGACTCGTCGAGTCGGTATCGACATTTCATTTACTAAACATTTAGTAGCTGTGTCCCTAATCCTTGTAATAATAAGTCCTTGGTGGTTTATTATTCTTGTGCGGTTTCCACCCGTCAGCTCCACAAGATTTCCTTCGTTTCGCGACGCAGTTCCGGGTGGATTTTCTTCGCGTTTGTTTAAAACTTTCTATTCTCCTCTCTTCTCTCTCTTTCCGTATTGTCAGAGAAGTTATAGAAACTTGGACTAATTTGAATTCTTTTGTATACCTTTTGTTGACTGCGAGGCTATTGTTATTTAGCACTGAAATCTCTACCTCAGCACTCAAAGACTCAACTTTGTTTCACAGTGTATATACCTTTTAAGTTACGCCCTTTAAGGGATAGAACTTTTGGCACAAAGTCAGCCCCCTTTGATTTCTTTATGTAAATGGAGACGAGAAAGAGAGAGGGTTTGGACGGAGGACGTTGCTTTGCAGGGGAATTTGCAACTTATTACATAAATCAATTATTTCGGGATTCACAATTGTTGAAAGAGTGGGTTAATCGGATGTTTGAAATAGCAGGGTATCATAAATAAATTATTTTCTACTCAGAATTTGTTTTGAAACATTCTGCTGACGGAGAAATATCACCGACAAGTGTATGGTTTCTAGAAGGCGATTTAAATTAGCACGAATTAATTGAGAATTCAATTACTCTACTTATGAAGAGATGTTTTCAAGCCAAGTGAAAAACGTGTGGAGGATTCTATTTGTCACACATTTCCATGAACTGTCTGTCTAAACACTAAATGCTATTTACCCTTTCACTTCCAGCTTCTATGAACTGATACTTAATTAATACTCAGAAGCCGAGTCCATCCAAATTATTCTAAAGAGAGCGTCGCAACTCTATTCTCGATACATTAATCAGCTCAAAAGCGCCTCCACTCTCCTCAACTAATTTGCTCGATTCAGAACATAAAAATCAATCACTCGTAACCAGTCGCCACTTTATCTTAAAACAACAGAGTACTTACTTTTAGATAGCCCAAGCCTTTAACGCCATTGTACTGCTCTGGGAACAACGGCATGAGTGGCACACGCACTAACACCAACAAAGTCACAGAACCCACCCGGGCTCGTCTTGCTGTAATTTAGTAAATAGAAAATAAAGCAGAAAATGAGGATTTCAGTTAGCCATAAAACCCATTACATTTAAATATTTAAAGAGCTTTTCTATGTAAAAGTAACCTTTACTCTCGATTGAACTGTGTGTGCCTGCCCTGAAGGGCTGTTGTGTATTGATTGCCCAACATCCTGTGGGCTCTCAGCTACTCAATTTACTTCAAAATCAACTCCCTTTTCCCCAATAACAAAAGCGGTGTGGAGTGGAACACTATTAAACCGATTTGCTTAACTCGAAAACACGATAAACTACACACTCATACATAATCTGTAGAGAGTCATCTTCTTGGATCTAGTATTTGGTATTTAGTCTAGTATTTTGGAGTGGAAGCTTGGGTAATAAAGTGAAATACCAGGAACTCAAGCCTATGCATATAGACATAAACCAAGAGTTTTGATTAATTAGTTAATTAACCCTGGAGGCAGAGTGAAAACTCTGAGATCAGGGAAACATAGATTGGTAGAGAAAGCAAGGTTCAACCTTTAGGCAATCTGTAATACTTAATCTAATTCCAGTCAGTCAGGTTCAGCAGGGGTGGCAAAACTCACAAGCTATTTTTTAGCTGAGGGCAGCAGGGGTGTGCTACTCGGGATTTTAATAGGAAAAAAATGATTGAAAGCCCAACAATGGACTTAACTAAATTTTAACTAGCCCTAACAATAAGGTCGTATGTATCCGGACAAGTATTGATTATTTTTTACAGCGTGACACTCTCTGTATCCCCCTCGACTCAATCTGTCGATATTGACCCTCAATACCCTCATTAACAATTTCAAAAGCGTAGATAGAACCTGCTTCCCTAACAATATAGATTCTTCCCTCTGTTCGACTAGCGTAACATCAAGTCTCCCCTTTCCAATCTTGCAGAATCCACAATTAAGACTTGTGGTAGTTTCCAAAGAATCGGAACGAAATCCCCCTAGGGTTGAGAGATTACCTATTGAGGTTGTTTCGAAGACAGGAAGGATGAGGTTAAGGGTTACGTATCAATCTGACAGGGAAGATATCCACTTACCTTGTGTGCCTATTAGTCCAACACGGTCTTAATGCAATAGACCATATCCCTATATAGTCCCTCTTATTCACAGTTGAGTGGAACTTTCGTAATACACAGAACTTACTTACTCGCACATCTTCTCAAGGCTGAGCCTACCTACTACCTACATAATCGATCGATCGGCCTCGTCCTCCTAAGTGAATTAAATCTTAATAGGATATCTTCCCTTCCTGTGTGAGAAAGGGTATCGAGAAATCTGGCTGATTTCCCACAGGTTTCTCCACTTTCTTCCTTCTGCCCACTTCCAGAGGGGGCTTGTATCATTATTATAATACCCTCATCCTAGACAGTCTGGATATCATGCCCTCGTGCATCAAACCAAACCTTGGGCTATTCAATAGGGCTCGTTTTTGATTAACAAGGTCAGATGATTCATTGTCGATTTCTCTACCCTGCTTTACCCTGGCCTTACTCTACATAAAGGGCCACGAGGATGCATAATAGCAGAAGCTTGAATCAATATTTACAAGAGTGTCCAGAAACAAAAGAAGTGTTGCGGAAAAAAAATCAAAAAGTTTTTTTTTAAATAGAAAATCGTCTAATCCCTTTATCCAAATACTGAGCTAATTTCCCATCTGCCTCCCCATCGTCAAAGTCTGTCAGGCGGAGGGTATATACAGAATCATAGAACTAAATGAATGGTAATTAGCCGCAATCCGCCCGTTTAAAAAATAAATCCGTGAAAAGAGTTTCGCCCCAACAACATGAGAGAGAATGGGGAGATGAGGTTTGTATTTGACAGAGTGGGCCTGTTCTGTAGTAGTGTGTAAATAATAAATCCCAGGAGTTCCCCGAGTTCATCTAATAAACCACATGAGAAGGTAAACAGATGTACACAGCCTACTAAAGCTTTTGCTACTTGTCCACCCAGCACAAAGTTTACTCGGGCCTGACCCTTATTATTATTGTCATCAAAGGCTCAATGGGAATTAGGGACGGGACACGGTGCAAATGTCACATGGAGAGTGTACGAGGTGTACAGGCACAATAGGCACATTTTCCTGTTAAATATAACAGATATAATAATATTAAATAATGTTTTTAATATTCCTTATTATTTAGCATTATTTAGACTAGAAATGTAAATGATATTTACGAAATCCGACTTGGTCACTAACTTTACCAAGTAATCCTGATTCCCAATGAAGCCAGAAGCCATAGACATAGCAATAGTATTAGATGGACAACAATAGGAAACTTTTACTGAAGCCCTGACAGATAGAGATAATCGATTAAGTCCCATCGGGTAGTTTAATCTTATCATCGCCTAATACTACTTATGTTTATATCCGCAAAGCCCCATAGTCTGTGTGTCGTGTGTGTATATAACATGCTTGCAATATGGTTTCTAGAAATAGTCGGCAAGCTGTATACGAGGCTTATTTTAATCTGGAGTGCAAATAGAAATAAGAGAGTATATCAGTTAATTTAAAGAGGAGTTGGAGGGTAATTTAGTCCGGGATTTGGGGGCATTTTAGGTCCAGTGGATTCAAAAACAATTTGGGTACAGAACAAGGAAAGGACTTTTAGCTATCCGGTGTGGGTATGCACTTACATAGTATCTCTGACATTCGGTACACAAGATCATATATATTACTACACTTCACATTGATTACGACTATTGGTAGTCAAGGTTTGACAAGATTTAGGATGACTCACTCTGTCCGGACCCAGTTTGGTACCAAAGTGCCCCAGGGAGGGAATTTATGGACTGCGACGTAACTATTTGTACTCACAAGGGCTAGAAAATGAACTAAGAAGTCGGGTCACCTATGTGATCCAATGAAGGACTGAGTGGCTTGGGAGGAACCCCATGTCGTGCGTCCCCAATTCCTGAGAAAAGTGGAGCCGTCACACGGGTTCCCAATTGTCTTGTGATAGGACGCTAATCCCACACCCCGACCACCTACTTCCAGATGGTGTAAAAGACCCCACCCCAGTATGACACGACATTATGACATGACATTCATGCCAAGGGAGACTGATTTCTATAAATCTACAAACACATTATAATTCCCAATGTCTTTTGTCTCTGTCTCATTGTTTTAAGAAATTAGCTCCAGGGATTGGATGAACATATGTCAGATTGTAATTAATGTTTCTGAAGGACAGAGAGTCCCCTTTAGACCACATGGGTACAGCCACACACAGCCGTATCTCGAGGCCATAAGACCTAACCAGACGGTGAGAGGGCAGACGACGTTGGCGATGATATAGTTGAAGGAACTCTTATTAATCGATTACCCGACCACCACCGCCACCCAAGGATTCATATGGAATTCCAGTGTAGCATAGGGACTTCGTTATTAATACATGAAGAATAGCCGAATAACCATCCTCCCCAACTACCCGGGTTCTTGCCTGATTACGGAAATTAATCATTTCTCTTCTCCTCGAGGAAATTTGTCCGGGTGAATCCTTCATAATGTCTTTGAGAATTTTGAACTTCTTTTCTCCAGTTTCTGGGATTCGGGAGTAAAATTAGCTTCGCTCAATGGACACCTTTCTTTTGTACTAAATTCTTTTTACAAAGTTTTACTGCTCCAAGGCACCAGGGAATGTGGGGGGTGGAGTTGGAGTGGAGCTACAGTTTTTTTGTACATAAATTAACATACAGTGTATCATATCACCTCACATCCCCACGTATACTCATAACCTTGTGAGTTATATTGTGTAGACGTTATTAATAAGTTTGATCAATTTTTCAAGCCGGTGGAGCAGAGGTTTTATTACTTTTTTAGCATTAAAATGGGTTCCCGTCTACTCTTATGGTTTATGGAGGTGGAATAAGGAGTACACGAAGGTTGGTCCTCATGGTAGACTTAATTGGATGACTTTACCAACGACCAACTACTGCCACCATTAGTCATTTGTATACCTTGTATAGGAACAAAAGCCTGGGGAGTGTATAGGGATGCTTCTGTCTTCGTCAGCTGAAGGTGGTTTTATTACCTCTGCTAATTTATTAAGGCTGCTAAATGGCCCTTTTCCGATTTGGGTCGCATTCGGAGCAGTTAATTGCAAAAAAGCGGGTGGTGTAAGAATTACTTAAACATGCAGGATTTCCAATCTCAGTCATTCCGGGTCGCTTCGGAGTCAGCCAAGAATACGGGAATTATTAATATAATTGTAAATGCGGCTAGGAAGAGGAATAAAATTACCTCAAAGTGTTAGGGAATCAATAGAAAATCAATTTAACTAAAACCTCGACTCCCCAACTCAATTCCCACTGCTCTCTGTCCCGGGCCCAACATTTCAATCGAATCTAGAATGCATCAAAACAACCTTCATCACCGAAAAGCACCAATCTGTCTTATCCCTGTCACACACACCGACACTCTTTCCCTATTCTATCTTCTCCAGCCCAACCAGCCTCTGTCCGACCAGGTTCGGATTTTTACAAATGGAGGAGGTAGCTTACTTTGGGAATGGAATCTGGAAATGTTTGGAACACGGGATGGTATGTTCCAAAGATTCAAAGACCATTAGGGGCGAGGTAAGAAGGCAACATTTTCGGGTGGGGTTATTGGAGATTGTAGAGGATGACACTACAGAGTACTGAAGGCAAATATACAAGCTGGAAATTTGTTGGAAACTTTCTCCCTGCCAAAAATTAAGTGGAGAAAAGTACATTCAATTTTATAGCTTGTCCTCAGCAATAAGAAATATGTTCGTAAAAAGCTAAATGCAAGCATTCCAACTGATAAAAGATTTTGAGTGCAGAAATGCTGGCAAAAAAGGGCTTCCTCCCAAACAGCCATAAAGGGCGGATTAAGAGAGAATATAATTTGTCCCGGTTGATCAGCCATAAAAATATTGTTTTGACTCTCGTTAGAGGAATGAAAAGAGGCCATACACCGAATACATATCATCCTTAGCTTATATTTAACGACCTCTCATCCAATTTCACATGTTCTTAGCTTTTGCACCTAAAAATTACTCAAAGACTTAGAGCCCCAGAGATGGAATGGGCAAGCTTTCTAATAGCTTACGGCGAGTTGTTGACTATCAGTTAAAGTAAAGCATAATAAAAAAATATACATAAAGACTAAAAGTCCTTTTCTTTACATTCGTTTCCATGCAAAAAAAAGAGGGGGGCTGGGCTCTGGGCTAATAAGTGCGTGGATCGTTTCAGCTCTTAAAAATTCTACGGAATCGTTCGTACAAAGTCTATACAGGGTTATGAGAGAGCTTCATTCCTAGCTGAACAGTGTTTTAAGAGGATATATAATTAAACTGGATTAAAACCTTTCAAGTTGACCACTATACCAGGGATATTCTAATAATAAAATCCAATGGAATGAACCCAACTTGTCCGGACCAGAAGTGGTTTTGTGGATTTGAAAATCGGCTGTGTCATAAAGTTCTAGAATGGACTCCAGCAGCAACCGCTTGAGTGAAATGTAAAAAAAAAGAGTTTTAGGGGAACCCTGAATATTTTTGTGTCCTTGATGTAGCATGTACTTTCCTTGTGTTAGGCCTGTTCTTTTGTAGGATTGTATATTTTATTAGAGTAAGTTTTGGTCCAAGTAGGTATTATGTATTCAGTGTGGATCTGTAGATGTGGTGATGGTGGTTTTGAGAAGGAGGGTATTATTAATTCTGGTGAACTATGCCATGAATGCAAATAAAAGATGGGAGGTTGTGTAAGTTGTAAAGCAAAGTGAGGAGATGAAAAAGGGGAAACATCCACCAACAAACTTTTACCCACCGAATTCTTTTCCACCATTTCTTAGAGGGAACAAAGATCACTAAAAGTTTACAACTCTTCTGTGGTTTCCACTTTTTTTTCCTTCAAAAAAACTTATTTTTCTCCAACAGCCAAATGGGAAACTAGGACGTATTTTAGGTATTCTGACTATTTTCACTGTCCTCTCGCCTTCTATAATCCAATCCACTGAGGACCAAGGGACCAGACAGGCAGACTATTACGGGCTGTCCATAAACTCTCCTATTTTTTCTTATTACCAAGTGGTGGGTATATCGCAGAGAGAAAAATTGCTCATGGCAATGGGGGCTTTTCAAAATTATCCTCTTAAAGTACAAAGTTTATGAGTGGCCCTGGAAAGTCTATAGGGACATGGGACTCTGCATGAATATCAAGGATTGACTATGCTGAGATGACAAGCGTAGTGAGTTGGCTGATGTAAGGGGTTTTGAATTTTTTTCAAGCTTGTTACACTGTAACACGGTAACGTAGTTGTACTTCCGGGACAAATATCAACTTGTAACTATAATATATAAGTTGGTTGAAGCTTAAATTCCAAACTTGGAGACTTTCAAATTCACTCGAGGGCTAGATGTTTTTTAAAGCTACCCATATAAAATAGATTCCATTATTGACAGCGTATAATAAAACCCGGGACAAAATGGCTTACATCCGTATCGGAGTGAGCTTGCTATAACTAAGTAAAAGCTTACACGTAGACACTGCAGATAAGAAAACAAGTTGTCTCTTAGCATATTCATTAAGTTTTATTACTTTAAATGCCACTCACCGAATGCAAACTCCGAAATTAGTATTAAAATCATATCAACATGGAGTCAGTTATGTGTTCAATATATTTTAAAGTGATTTTAAAGGGTCAAATTTCCAATGTGCTAGTAAATCCCGTGAAAGGTTTTTCAAAAAAAAATTTACTACAATAAAGGTCAAAAAAATGTTGGCTTTTCCCGAGATTTTATCCCCGAAAAATATTTATTTGCAGGGAAAAAAATCCGCTTTTGTCGACTAGGACTTGGAGCTTTCTTCCAACTGAGAGGGAAAGTGTACTTGTGTTGTTTCCTGGCTTAGTTTCACTTTAGAATGCCTTCCCGTCTCGCTCCGTTGATTTAGATGAAGGACTTGGAGACTATAAAAGACCCCTGAAAGAACAAAGCCTTTTCTCTCCGTATTCCATATAAGCACCAGCAAGGGTCGACTACAGCCTCTCAAGAGAGTAGACTTATCTCAGCCACTTATTATACCGCACTTATTTAGAAACTCGCCGGTCCAAATATTAAAAAAAAAAATACTACAGCCCAAAAGCTTGTTAATTTTTTCCCCCGGCCACTTTTCCTACCCCGTATGGGTCAAAGATATACACCCGGTTATAAACGGGCTGACTTTTAAATAAATCTTTTGGGGTACGGTAGTAGTTTGAAACGAACGGCTTAGCTTTAAGAAATGTCGTTCCGAGTTTCTAGTCCGTCACATTGTTATCCATGGCTGTATTTTTGCAGTGTGGAAGGGCTGTTGTAAAATACCTTGGTGGACAATGGTCAACAAAGGAAGAAAGAACTTTTATATAAGATGAGATCTGGTTAATTCACTATCAATATTACCCATGTTGAACCTAAACTTATTGTTATTTCTAGATATCTCTCCATTGTCCGTGTTGTTATTGTTCTGTGATGAGAATTGACTCAGACCTTGAGAATTTTTCTTGTGAATCGGAAATTTACCCTTCCCGAAGCCTATCGGCATTTGCAGTGAAGATATTTACCATTAGCAACGATAGATTACATAGTACAATAACAAGTATAAACAAAACGTGGCCCCTGTTATTAAGTGTCAATAGCACTTCGGATTGATTTCATGCAAATTAGTCATCTTTTGTCTGTAACAATCAAAAGTAACTCTTCCTCTAGAATAGACAGTACATGCATGGTGATGGGACACTTGATAGTCGAATGATGATCCCAAGTAAGCAATGGGATATCACTCCTTAGGAAGCGGAACGGTTTGTATTCTTATTATCAAAGCGAGTAACGGCGAGACGAGGGTTAAAATCTGTATTTATAGTCTCCTATCTCCTCTATTAAAACAAAATAGACAAATTCTACAATGATGATTCTCTGATAGATTTTCAAACAACACGATGAGTTTCGTCAAAACTTCAAGGATGGTTTGAACAATAGACTGCCAGAATTATCACTTCACTTTCAGTCAATAATGTTTGATCCGCATCACAATTACCGTTCGTCTGGGTTAGATTCACTGAAATTCAAAATCCCGTTGGCTGTTGGTCAAATATTATTTTCAAAGAATTGGAGGCTAACCCGTTTTACAAATAAGTAACGTGTACCGATTCCCAGATATATAAAGTCCACAAGAGCCGCCCATAGGTATCTTGTGCAAATAAGTTGGTGGTCACTAGTTTTTGAAAACCACACGGACGAGATTCGATCGAATAGCAACGAAATGCCCGGTGCTTTATTCACCCGGGTTTCGAAATCTTTGGGCTATCCTCTAACTTGATATATATAATTCCTCTATTTAATAGTAACCGAGCGTATGCGTAGGTGTATACAAGAACTGTATGCAATCTCTTGCCTAAATAATGTCGATATTGTCGATGTGGACGACACTGACGACTGCTGGTGGTTCGTTCTATTGGCTCATATAATTCACCTCCACCCATCTCTAGTTTTATCCAACTCGTTAGAATTTGGATACTCGAATTGAGTTTGGAGAGGGTTTAGTAGACCGTGGATGTATGTAGTGGTTGGGGTTGCCTTAATCGCATCAAACACTCGGTCTACTGGACTGAACCAAAAACCGAGAATTCGGTTTATCCCCAATCATTGTCCTCAATGTCCAGAGAGCCCATGATCCGATTTCCTACAGCTCTCTCTCTCTGTGTTATTTGTATTATAAATATATTATTATTCCCTCCTTCTAGTTTGTGTGTATAGGTAGTTTATGCTCCGTTTATCCAATAATAACCATACTGGACTCGAAGAGAAAAAAAAACGGGAATATCTGAGTCAAACCCGGAGTAAACCCACTTGATTTCATTTTCTCACACTTTGGTAGTTCAATTGCCATCATTCAGTCCACATGTTCCCTAGTATTTAAAAAATAAAAATAAAGTTACGTAAGCATTACCCGGCATCAGATTGAGGTTTAGATATAATAAATAATAATATGTATGGATAAGTAGGTTGAATTCTAATCACATTGGGTCCAGACAGTTGGAGTTTGTTCGGTTTTAAGTGCTGACATGAATCACACTTAACTCAGCTTAATAACCAACGTTGTCAGTTTTCATTTTTTAAATTGTTCAATTTGATACCCCAAGTACCCCCCAACTGTCACCCGCTTTGAGTTTTCCCTGTAACTGTATTACATGGATGGAGAGATCCGGTTTTTTAAACTCAAGCCCCAGAGCCTAAGAGGATTAATTTATCTATATTTTTTGAGAAATTAAATTAAAATTTAGCTACACCATGTTCCTTCATACTTCTCATGCCCTAATTAAGATTTATGATTTCCATCTCATAATTGCATTAGAGCCGACGGGATATATTCTCCCTCTTCATTATAGCGGCTAGTGATCGCCCGGGTGATTTGGGTTATGAAGGGGAGCGAGTCCCGGTGTTGTGTTTGTCAGTCGGGGTTTTATTTAGCAGTGAGTGTCATGTAATGAGCCAAATTTACATATTATTAGGTTAGCCTTCCATCCTTCTCAAATTATTATTTGTATTCGTCGGAGGTGCTTGCCTGCTGCTGCTTTTCCATCCATGAGCTCCATAATACCACCACTGCCTGCCTGGCCATGCAAGTCCCTTCTATGATCATTTGTAGTTTGTATGGACGAAGTTTGTCCAATTGTGTTAGTCTTTGTGTAGTGTTATTGTGCATTCTATTGTGTCTAATACCTCCGAGAGCGACCCGGGTGTTTTAGCCTTAGAGTTGAGAGTTGAGAGGGCTATATACCGGGTATTACAATTCTCCAACTCCGAGGTAATACTCCTAAGGTACTCGTCTTGTTTATCATCCTCATTCATTTGCAGAGGAGCAGAGTGTTTCTCTTTTCTACGTTGGGAGAATAATACCCGGGCATTAGGCCGGGTCGACTTGGTCCAGATTAAATATAGAGTATTGAAAGTATTGGTGTAGTGTGTAGCATGTTGGTGGCATATGTATATGAGATATCGGTTCTAAGAGTCTTCTCCTTGGATTGTACAAATCCGATGGCTACGTTAATACATTTTAATTACGTTATTCTATGTGAGTCCTGAGGCGGAAGTTATACGTCAGTAAATATGATTCACTTTTCTACCAAGAAAAATAAAAGTTAGGGCATTAAGTTGAGGCTTAATTTTGTAGACTTGTCCAATCTCTGGATTTGTTATGGTATTCGAGTCCTGTTTCGAGCTATCCGACTAATCCGACCGATATCTGCGATTATTCACCTGAAAGTCTGAGTTAATTTTCAAATGTACTCTGAATACACATGACTGTCCATTATCAACTGTAGAGAATGGGACATTTACATGAATTACAACTAATATATTCCATGAGACTGAGAATGTATTATTTCAATTTGAGTCTAAAATGAAGGAGGCGCATATAGATTCTCACGGGCTGTGTGCCCTTTATTTATTAATCACTGTGTGAAACTCAACGAAGCAATCACGGGCGGCACGGCATGGCCACCACACCACCACTACCACCAATACTGCTCACCAGTTCCCAGCTTAGAATTACTTGTCCGATTTAGAATATATTATTATATACCCGCATTGAAACATTCATATAAATATTATACTTCGGATGGATACACAAATCAATGACGATTGAATACGTCATATGGATCTTATGGGGCGTGTAGGATTTGTCACACATTGAAAAGCACCATCAAGTCGATTGAAAGTAGTGTGGATTTACAAGTACTAACTTATTGATGATGACCTTTTTCAAGCACAAGGGCAGATTTTTTCGAAAGCATCATACTAACATTACTAGTTAATCCAAGAAGTCCACGGTTTTAAAATGGGTCCAGTAGTTATGGAGTAGTAGTGAAACAGAAAGGCAGACAGTTTTAGGGAATTATAGAGTAGATATGGAAAACAATTTGTTTTGTAATTGAAAAACACTATATTCATGCCACCTTTGCTTGTCTGCTAACCTCCAAATCCCCTTTAATTATGTTCATACGTTTCCTAGTAGTGTTGTGATGTGAATTATTTTGCCTGTTTATGATAGACCTGGAGAGTTTCCATGTTTAAAATCACATTGAAATATTTTAGGATGATAACAATTCACTAAACTTGTAGAGTAATAGAGTTTTAGTCGGAACAAATTAAAAAGCAAGAGCTACTCTTGTGTGTGACTATGTAATTATAAATCTGAAACCTAATTAACGATCTTAATGAATTTCAAAACACATTAGCAGTAGTGACATTTCTAATTATATTCAGACATATTATATTCACCACAAGTTTGAAATTTATACATTTTTGTAAATTCTTTAGTCACAAAATTTGTAGTTAAAATCAAAGAACTACAAGTAAAACTTTCAACGCTTTTCCCTATAAAAAAATATTTAATAGACTTTGACAAGGCTTAATGCAATTGGAGTCAATCAGTGGATATTGTACAACTCCTACTTTGTATTTACTGTATCCTATATGAAGCATCTAGGATGACAACATTTATTTTTTTTAAGCCCATGATGAATGACAATTTGACATAAACAGAAGGATAAACGAGGAGGACACAGAAAGCGTCTAATTCCCTTTGGGAGCTAAACAGCCAAGTTAATCAGGAAATCCTTTGGAGCCTAATTGAAGGAGATTTTTTCCAAACACCAAGCCCGTTATACATACAAGTAATTTACTTGATATTCAAAGTGTTTTCATTAATTCAAATGCCCTTGATATTTTTCGAAAACAAACATTCATTTCAAAATTATTACTAACTTCACCAAACCCTTATCCCTACGTCCATGTAGTAGAAACCCAGCTTTCAAAATTCCTAATTGTCAAGATTTTTCACAAGTAATTTAATAAATTACAATCTCATCCTCACACGTCACTCATTTAAATAAAGTTGTAATGGGCTTAACAACATCTCAGGTTTCTGACAGCATATTAAAGCTCAGTAAAAAAAAATCGAACGACGAGGGGAGATGAGCTACGAGATACGCGTGCCGCCTCGTGTGGCTGCCTATACTTTTACACGGTACATGGGGATATTATAAATTTTAGATAATAACTTGGTGAGAAAAGTTAGGAGAGAAAAGTTAGTGAGTTAGGCCTTGTCAAATAAAATATTTGGGATGAAGATGAGATGTGCTCTTATCATCACACCATGATTTTCTAAAGGGTGGGTGTGGATTATAATAATAATATACACAGAATGTGTGTTCTGCCCAGATTCTCAGGATACCGTGTTGAGTTCTTGTATCTCTGTCCTATGTATATTGCTATACTGATGAGTTTCGGATGATTACGTTACACGCTACGGCTACAGCTACTTGGAAAGTTACCTAGCAGGATAGTAGACTACTGTATAGGATTTACTAGAAGGTGTAGATTATTATGGTAGAGCTAGAGATATGTACATTGTGTTCTATAATCATAGAAATACGGACAATATGTAAAGCTCCAAAATCTTGCTGATGATGATGAAGATGTATAAGTGAAGGAGGGTGTGGATTCATTCATATTTTTATATAAAGCACTTTTGACATTTTCAACTTGAGATCTTTTTTGTAACAAAAGTGCCTCTCCCCGGATAATAAATTATAACCAAGCTAGTCTACTCGTGTCCTTAGATAGAGAGATGAAAAATTGGGACTCACTCCGTCTCTCAGATTCCTCCTTGGAGAATATTATTATTCTCTATAATATAAGCCCCTACTGCGACTGGATAGATAGAAAGCCTGGAGAAAGCACTACGAATATCTATTATAACAGCCCATCAATGTTACGGGCAAAGTTTTAGCTTAGAAGCATATGTCACGGACCCGTCCTCTGGGATCTTTAATGCTAGGTGTCACACTGTCAAAGGTCGTTCGGCTAGAACAACTAAAAGTGTTTAGACTGTTATAAAACCTTTCGTTTCTGAAACGGTACCAGTTCCGCTGACCGGTATCAGTTTGAATTTTGGCGGACACTAAAGTCAAAGGAGGAGCATAAATCCCACAGAGACTGACATCTACTGGATGTGGTACTTTTAAGGTTAGGATTCCCTTTGAAATCCCCACCCGGACCTGCAACATATTTAGAGAGGGCTGTGAAAATAATAATTCGCACGAGATAATAAAAGTTGGTTCATTAGTCAGCCCACTTGGTTTTTGAGAAGAGTGTCGTGGAGAAATTTTTAATTGAAATTTACAGCATACGCTCCGATGACTTTGGGTGATTATTATTGCACATTAACCACACAACGATATACTAGTGTGAGGGGATATAATATTTGTTTTATGGGAAAAATATAATATAGGTTCGGCATTTGAGTTCAATGAGGACTTGCAAGGAGCTTGAGAGTCTTGGCTAGATTTTTAAGCAATAATCCCCATCTCTATTGCTTGAGAAAGCTCATTCCAAAGAATACTATACAGAGATGTTTCCTTTATTCTTGAGGCAAATTCTTGGGCCCTGGATGGCTGGATTTGCCTAACAAATTTCTGAGAAACTTTGTATTAAATTCTCTAGACTTTTCTTGTTTGAGCTTAATTTTTGAAAAATGTTCGTCCTACTCCGAAGCCGTGGCAGGAGGGATGGGTTGATATTTAAAATATAAGCCTTTTGTTTACTTTCTTCGTCTTCGGAAAGCACTCAGGGTGGATTGAAAGGATTAATTGACAACTAACAAGTCCCCCTCAGCTTTGGTTAACACGGCTTTCGGCTTATACTCCCGTCCAATTGTTTTTTGTTTTCAACTGGGTTTAATAAAACAAAATAATTAAAACTAATCACGATACTCTAATTATGGAAACCCAAGCCCCAAAGGAGAAAAATCTAGATATTTCCACAGTTTTTAAATATTTAAAATTAATTACTCCTCCTCCCCATGTCTATAAAGTCATACATATATCATCTTTGAGATACTTTTGACAAAATTTTATTTTTCTTTAATTCAGAGCCCAAGAAAGAGACAATGACACAACGCCTGTAATTATTAATAAGATATTAAAATAGAGTGGCTCTCATTCTTCTCGTCTTTGTCTACTAATGACGCTGTGCTTGATTCTGCTTCGCTTGAGTGTGCAGATAGCAGATAGTTGAAAGAATTTCCCTCAAAAGTTGTCAAAACTTATTTAAACACTATTTGATGTTAATAAAGGTAAACTCTGGTAAGCTGTAGGCAATAAGAAACTCATTCCGTATAACAATATATAACCAACATCAAAGATGAAACTTTTAAATTATTTAAATCCGAAAAAGAAGCCCCTTCAATAGAAAGAGAAACATTGGGTAAACATTAATATTCATAACTGTTTCAAAGAGCATAAGCTTTTACCTTTATTACACTCTCCCTTCCAAACTCTATACTTTCCATGCTCAATTCATCATTCTTTAAGAGTGAGAGGGAGAGATTGGAGTTTTAATTGGAATTTCTAAATTATTCTTAATCTCCTCTCCTCCCACACCTACAATCTTATGGAAATCACAAACTAGACAAACTATAGAATGTATTCAATAAAGTGGAGAATACTTTTTTCCTCTCTCCCGGCTTCCTCTACAATTAGGTGGGGTGCATTACAAGTGTTAAAATAATTGTCTTGATCAATATCGAAAATTGGAGATGCGACATTTGTGCCAGGACATTTATTCCCAGTGACAAATAAGCCGGGACATTTATGCCTGGAGACAAATATGCCGAGACATTTATTCCCGGAGGCAAATACGTTTGAGACATTTAGGAGGCATTTATGCCTACACAATTTTTCAAAATCGACAAAATATTTTCACTAAGAAATACAATTAAAAAAATTCTCATCTTGACACTTTTAAATATAGGCTCTACTTTAAATGCCTTGGCCGTCTATAGCTATTATTGATATGTATTTTATACTATTTGGAATTTCGGATTTAAATATCTGACCTGAATAACTTATATAGCGTAGTAAATCAAAAGACCTAATTAGCTTATTTGCCCAGCAAATAGACCCATATTTTTGGGGAAATATTCAGTAGATTCCAATTTTAAAATCAAAATATTGCAGTCCCTTATATGATAAATACAGGTTCACCGGGCCGTTAACTAAGGCCCAAGCCTAACTCGATGAAAAGATTTATAGTCAATCTTGTAGATGTGAAAACAATATAGTTTCTAATTCCAAACAATACATTTTCAAATTCCTTACTCTATTAAACACTAAGCATTTCTCTGTTGGTGTATGAAGCATTTTCCTCTCTCCCTTCAGGAAGTCGGATGACCTCTTGTCCTTGGTTACTTTTTCTTTTAATAATTCTCTCCAGGATTTAATCCTCTTCTAAAAATCGTAAACCCACAGGCTCTGTATAGATACTTATGAAACTCGTCCCTCTTACCACAAAAGAAGAACCAGGGCAAGTGCCATTAAATACCAGAGCTAAAATAGTGATAATGCATAGTCACTAAGCACCGTCTGCTGATAGTCTCTGTATAATACCCTAGACGAGTATAACAATGTGCTACAAATATATTAAATCTTAGCTTTTCTGTCTGTCGAGGAAGTGAGGATTTATATGGTGATTTCTCATCTCAAATTGAAATTGCTAGGGAGAAAGCTCCAGGATTTTTCTAATGGCTTAGCCCTACGACGAGTACTTGTTATAACATCTCCAAAGTCATTCAAGCTATGTAGTCTTCCATACATCTATATATTTTATTTTTGTCTTAACAGAGATAAGCCCTAAGCAATTTAATTGAACCGTTTCCATTTTCCCTCTCTCTCTCTCTCTCTTCCGCTATCAAGTGTATTTAAGGAGTAAATTTCAAAGTGTCAAAATTCATTATCCTCTCCTAGGCTTGTGTGGGCTCACTCCAATTTCCCTGTGGGAGTTGGAGAAGGGAATTTTGGTCGTTTGCGATACCAAGTCATACTCACTATGTGTGGGGAATATATATCTGTTAATTTTTTTTGAAGAAAATTTATATCGAAAGATGAGTGAGGGGGGCCTTCTGGAACGGGGGAATAAATTTCCCTTACTTCTCTAAACGCAGATGTGACCAGTGGCTTCTGAATGTATGTACATACATATAATACACGTTGTATGTAGATGCAGGGCAACTCGTTTTTAAAACTCGTCCATGGGGGTTTCGAAATATACGCCACTATGATCTTCTACGACTGCCGAGATTTATTTTTCCCCTCGATCAGAGACATGTACATACATGAGACATGATCAGAGACATGTACATTCTACATAGTAATACAGGGTCGTCAGACTGTATGAGGATAAGTGTCTTTCGCAACACCGCGAGAGCTTGGCTTGGACCGTTTTTGACCAATTGACATCTTAAATAGGATACGAGGGGGTCCAATCCTCAAAAAGAGATTAGGGCGACAGGGTTACATCAAAATCTGTACTAGTGATTTATTTGTCATATTCAAGAGGAGCAAAACGTAATTGAATCAAACTCTGGAGACATAAGGAGAAAATTTTATATTCCCAATGTGAGAATCCCAAGCCAAGAAAAAAAATCATTCTTCAACCTAATTACTTAACGGAAATGAATCTCTTGGCCAATATCCTTGAGTCCCTAGTGAGTTTTGGGAAGATCTATTTTTTGATAGGATGGAAGAGTCGGTAAAAGCACTAGGAGCTAAACACTCAACGACTCAACCCTACTTGTAGCAAGGGGGGACTACTATCGACAAATCGGTGGTACAACTACTCGTCTTCTAGTACAGACAGGATGAGGAGCCACTATACTACTTTTTCAATTGTCCCATCGATTCAGATGAACTGTTACATTTCCACTCATGTAAATGTCCTTCCTCACTCACTTATTTTTATAAAATAATTTAAATACCATACATACTTGGGGGAAAACATAATGCAGAGTCTATGCTCTACAATTCCAAGGAATAGAATCAAGTCTGGCAGTTCTACGAAGCTGTTGTTACTACTTTTTTGATGTAGTTAGTCTTCACGTCTCAAGTGCGTCAACTTGCCTCGGAGCTCTTTTACGGATAAGGGAAGCTTTAGAAGATGTTGCAGAGCTGTGGGAAAGGTGTGATTTGTCCTAGGACTAATTGAATTTTCACTTTGTCCTGGTGGTTCATCCACCCACAGTATTTTAGGGCACGGCTAGAGATTCAATATAGTTGCTGCTTTTCCCTCTTTTCTATTGAAGTATTGCTGGGAATTTATAAATCTTGAAAAGAGCTTGAGAGGGGCTTAACTCTTGGAGGATATTCTTGTAGGGGCTGGAACATTGTATCTTGAGTAAAAGTAAGCAACCTCCCCTATCGATTTGATCTCTGAAGGCTCCATTTAAAAGCCATCAATGGATAAAAAATGCAAAATAGATGTTCTCCTGCCTCCAAAATGAATGGAAGGGATTGCTATCGAGTATCGAGTTGAACGACCACAACTCTAAAGGGGTAAACGGGGTTTTTCATATTGCATTCAAATTGAACGAGCACAGCGGGTGGCTACAACTCCTAGTTTCTATATACAAATCTATATGATATAAATGGGCCTTGGTTCCAAGATCGAGTTAGTTTTGACGGTGGTGGTGGTATATAGCGTTTTTATTATCGAAGAAAGTAAAGAACCCGTAGTGCATAAATGTATCTTGAATCGAGGTGGAATATCTGTGGATTTTTATCCCTCAAAGAGTTCAGGAGGAGATAGACAGGGCTGTCATCGTAATAACGGGAATTCGGGCTGTTCCCCTTATTCGGAGAAAGCATTACCGGGTATTATTGTGTCTGACAGCTCTGTTGTCATTGTCACCCAGCCGAGCCCAATCATACAAATCCTATTTTCAATTTCTGCTCCCACCCACAGACTGATTTTATTCTACGAAATATAGTGGCTCTGACTTGCCACAAAAGTACAAGAAAGGGGAAGGAGAGTCTTCTACTTACACACTTTGCATTATATTATTCCATGAGCTCATGAGACTCGAGAGACTCGAGGCTCATGACTGTGTGATATGATAAGGGATGAGCACAAAAGTGCACGAGTTATGTGATATGAATATTTATTGGCTCTGGCAAGGAAAGGATCCAACATGGTAAATCCTACATATAGAGCAGATACACATTTCTACAAGAGAGCGACTGACAGTGACAGGTTGATGATTCCCTTGACATTTCTGGGTTTCTTTTTCAGGAATTGTCACGTCGCCGGAAGTGGGAAGAGACGGAAGAAAGTGCCAGTCGTCAAAGAATACACCGGCAAGGATTAGCATGAGGGGGATGAACGGATCGTCATCAGAGAACCGGGGATACTCCGGAGGTATCCCACCACCAGGGGCGGCAGGAGGGGGGATGGGGCCAGGTTCACTTGCCGGGCTCGGATTTAGTGGGGCACCCCCCGGAATGGGCATGCCCATCCCAGGAAGCTTGGGGAGCATGGGTGGCCCTGAATTGAAACATCATGCAGACTTCTTGTCCCGACTCCTGGCAGCCACCCCGTCATACATGAGTGAATTGGGGAATCCACCTCCAGGATTTTTTTCAGATTGGCTCCGCAGATTGGTTTCTAAACCGAGTGGAAATAGTGGCTCTCTCCAAACTTCAGGGTTGACCTTTCCTGGTGGTGGACATCCGGACACGGACAGACCAGTTGGTGGTGGAGTCCTCTCAACAACTCCAGGTCCTTCTTCACTTGACGCCCAAATCTCCTCAAAACGCAGGAAACGCTCTCGCCTCAATGACCATCCAGAACATCCACTTGGGGTAACTATCCTCTCTCACTAAATATAGCCCTCTTATGTCCTCCAAACATGTCGAAGTCAACAGGGTGTCTATACACGATTGGATTCACATCTTTCAAATCAGATTAACAATCCATTCCCTCCTATAAATATTCCATCCCCTTTCCTCCTTGTTCAGATAAAAAAGAATCTAGCATTAGGGTAAATGAAATCATCCAACCTTCAGATACTTACAAAAGACCTCTCCGTTTTGAAATGTGTAAAAAAATTCAAATAATTATAATCCTTGTTCTTGTGTTAAACCCCTGTGGGTCTCTTTAACATTCTGGAGCTCATGCCCATGCTTGGTTACACAGTTGGGTGGAAGAAACGGTTTATTTAATCTCCTACCCGGGTTCTACGACAGAGCTCTAGTGTGGTGGAATAAAGTCTGAAAAATGTATCGTGGAAAGTGAAGATTACATAGTGAAGGGAGACCACCTCAGAAGAGGCTATCGTTTGATGGAGACACTCCAGTTCTCGGTTAAAGAGCCCTCATTAGTTGCTTACTTTGCCATCATGCCTTCAATTTCAGTCCAACCACCCATTCAATTTCATCCAATTCATTTCAAATCTGATGAGCAGATTTGTTCTCCCTTCCTACTTCCTTATACTTCACTTTTTTCCCTCTATAAATCCGTCCTAAAGACCTAACCATTTTTTGTCCCTCTCTCTCGCTCGGTGGTAATTTAGTATTACGATGTGTGCATATACATGCATCCCTAAGGAATCTCAAAGTACAGCATACACGTTTATATGGTGTAACAGGCCTCATAAGCCTTTATTTATTTTAGGCCATCCAGGCACACTTTAATAAATGGCCATTGCAAATTGTCCAGTTAAAGTCTCCCTACAGAGAGCAGATAGTGCAGGGAGATTCCTTTATTCACAAACTTCTGTATTTTAACCATTTCCAAGTTCTCAAAACTTTAAGCTCTGTCTATTGACCTTCCCCAGATGATCACTAACCCCCTCCGAGATGAACGGAGAAAGAGTCAAAATGTCCTACTGGGTGATAAAGTCAACATGTCCTGTAACAGGTTAGATTCATCCGGTAGATTAGAGATAATGCTGTCATATTCATTGAGAAGTTGTCGATGCATAAAAAGACCCCTCTGGACTTTCCTTTTTGTATTTGTTAGATCTCTCATCTCCCTCTCTAGAGAAATTACATTTCTTTCTCCACAAAACCCAAATAACAAATGTCTCCAGTTTTTTTCCCCGTCTACCTTATAGAAGGAAACAGGGAATCCATGTATCTATACAGGCATATGCCCTGGACTTGATGCCCGGCCAACCCTACCCAACTCACTTATGTATAATCCGAACTTTCGGGATATTTTTTTGCTGGCCAGGGGAAAGGTCCTCGGGTCAGCCTATTTGTATTACGAGCACACAAACCTCCCATACGGTAAATTGCAGCTATTTTACCTCTACTTTTTATTTTATTGAATTGGGCATAATATACAGTAGCCTCAATGGACCATGACAAACTGGAAGGGACCCAATGTCCTTGCATACTTCGTCTATATGACAAATAAGGATTTTTATAAGCCCTTTCCGGACATAACAGCTCCCATGGGCTTCCTATATATCTAAGCCATGTACTTGCTAGAAGGAAAACCTATTTAGACTTTGGAGATTTGGGAATTGGGATGGACCTCCATATGCTACCATATGCAGCGTGAAATCAAATCAAATTATCCTCATTCCTTCAAATCATATCGTTATCCTTCGGAGTAATGAGACATGGTTTATGACCTAGTGTTTCCTTTTATTAATCTTTTGATAATGACCTACACTAAATTGACGAGCATAGAAGAACCCGGGTAGTAACCGCACCCTGCTGAGCCCTCTTTAGAGATAAGATATATACAATTAGACGATTAGTATTTAACTACACAGAGCGTTTATTGTATGCCACCATTGGGTGAGTGATTAGGGACATAGACCACACGCTTCTAAGCGTTTCTGTATATTCGTCCTTTCGTTTGAGAAGTTGTGAGGATGCTTAATAAAAGGGAGGCGTTTATTACGCCGAGATTGACTAATGTGATTTCGTCAAGGGACAAATTAGACTTGGAATGAGAGACCTCGTTATCTCCTTTTCTGGTCTGAAGAGTTCCACACAGTCTCCTCGCCTCTCTTCTGTAGGTTGGGGGGGGGGGCTTTGGGAAGCGGAAGAGCAGAGCTGAATCATCGGGATTTTTTGTTCTCGAGGGATTTTAATTGGATTGGACGTGAAACTCATCATCCAGTGAAAGTGAATTTAGCTCTGAATGGATTTGAAATTTGAACCTAATTTGACTTGAAAATTTGGGCCCTTTGAATCTTTTACGTCTCTCGTTCCCCTCCACGCGATAATAGCTCCAGTTGTAGCAATTAAATTATTAAATTACTCTTTAGTCCTTCGCCTGAACTGGCTATTGTTGTTTTGCATATTGTACTCAGATCTGGAATACAAAACGACTTGTAAAATCTAGACCTCGTCCTGATTTAAATAGCATTGTCAGTTTTATCAGGATTTTATTCCAACATTTTCAAAGGCCTTGTGTTAACAATGGCGATTTTCTATGCAGAAAAGTTTTAAATACACTATATAGCCTCATACGAAATGATTGATGATATTGATCTTGCTATCATTACAACAAGTAGAACATTTCATAGTAGAAATAGTTTTAAATATAAATCTACCTTCTGAATAGGATAAAATAAAAGAGTATGACTCTTCCATGAGGGCCTAGTACTTTTGACGCTGCCCACAAATAGCCAATGACCCTCATATTACATAACCCAACAACAATTACCCATAATTAATTTTAATCGATGCATCCTGTTACCCAATCTTAGCTCGGTAGCTTATTTCCCTTTGCACAAGAATATTACTATATTCTAAATGGGAGTAATAGTAAGAGGCGGTTGGTTATTGGATCAAGAAGTAAGCAAAAAATAATTTCGTATTCGATATTGATCCAAAAGCTCCGAGCCAAAAAGTCCAGGACGTATATACCCCGCTCGGTTAATGAATGTTATTTCCCAACGACCATCGCGTGGGGTAACATTTCTGCCAATTTACTGTCCACATTTGCTTTCACCCGGACTAAAAGGCCATGTACATGATGATGATGATAATGGTGGCCATTTACCATGTCAACTTTTAATACATAGATCTAGTACGGTTGAATCTAGATATACAGGGCCAACAAGCATGTATAATGTAGTCTAATGAACACGAACCAACTTCACGACTAGTCTATTTCAGTGGTAAGGAGTTTTAACGCTAATGAAGGCCCCGTCATCCTCCGGGTAGAGTTCCCATCCCCGGGGATTACCGATTTGGAGTCAACAGGATGTTATAAGTCTTTGTAGTTGTACTAGTGGGCTTCGGAGTTTATATCTATCCCCTGCACTCCAACCCATACCTAAGTAGGTAGGTTGTAGGTAGAAGGAGGCAAGTCAATCTTGTGATTAAGAAGGCTGATAATTAATTCAGTTAGTTAATAATTAACTGACAGCCTTAGGAAGTATAACCAGCAAGCCAGGGTGTTTTGTAATCAACTAGTCCTTTTATCCTATTTTGTTCTCCCTCACGCTCTCTCTCTCTGTCTCCCTCTCTATCATCGTCATGTTTTCAAAAGGGCCTTATCAATAATGGGCTGGGATGGCGAAAAAACCCAGTGTCGTAATTATCAAGCGAACCATAGGACGGGACATTTCATTCTACACTCTAAAGCCCGCGTTTGTCAGGGATTGTTATTGAGGTTTTTAAATCTTCAAGAGATCATTAGGACATATGGAGGTTAGGAAGTTAGGGCAGTGGGGGTTTCTTGTAATGTCTCCGCAGTTAAATTTGTTTCCAATTAGTGCCCCCATGGTATCCAGTATCAAGCATTTTCTACGAAAGATAAGTAGGTTTCACCGGTGATGCCTCGACTTGTTGTCGCTGTACAGGGCTGTGGGTAATTTATTCTGCCATGAGATTTAATTAAATTTACCCTAATTGGATTTATTATATTCTTGAAGGGAGATAAAAATTTTGCATGACTCTCTCCTGCCAAATTCGTAGTTAAGTAATTGACAGATTTTCTGTACATGTTGGAAGAGTTCTTGGAACTTTCCAGCTCCTTTAAAAGCTAAGGTAGTAGAAGGACAAGTCGATTAAATTAATCCACTAGGAGCTTTATCTAAGTTTAAAAACTAGGTTTACATAAAGTTTGCTTACAAGTTGATATACGAAACTTAGAAGCGGGTAACCCATCGCCTACTCGGAAACTCGGATGTGGATAAAAATCTAGCCTACATTTTTCAGTTTACGTCTATCCCCAAAAGTGCCATGTCGGAAACCCTGGGACTGAAGCTCTTAGAAAGGAGCAATTTTTATTGGCTCGTTTCGTCGTGTCATGTTCGTAAGCTGAAAAATAATCCGAATTTTTATGCTCATTTACAAGTTTCTCGTTTTATCCTCAAGTTAAATTTAATAACCTTAGTTATTACAGCATACAGGAAGGGAGGGAGTGAGCTCTATTATCATTATACATGATAGAGCATCAACCACCCATTCCGTTTTAAAAAGGCCCTAATCCCCCTCAAGGCTTGATTTCAATTTCCCTTTTATTCCGTGACATAAATTTCGTTCTTTAAACACACAGCCCCTAGAGATGATGAGGATGATGATGAGCTTGATTAAACTTTGCCAGCATGGTGATAGAAACGAGGGTGGAACTATGTGTAATAACAATATACAGGATTTTTTCTATTTAATCGCCCTCCCCGCCTATGTGAGTAGTACTCTAGTCGATTTCTAAGCCACACTGGGCCACAAAATGCAGAAACAGCAAGGGATCAGAGATTGAGATTTCGTGGAGGAGAGGGGGTTCAGTCTGGGAATCAATTTTAGTTGTGAAATTGTGCCATATACTTTAGAAGTGACATTGACATTATTATAACTTGGGAGAGTGTCACCCCTCTCCCAGTTTATTATTATTCTACCACCAAGGGTCTAAACCAGAATCCTTGCCTTGTGATTCACTCTGAGGATGGTGAGATGCATGATATTACAAAATTACGACTGAATCAAGATATTTAGATGGATTTATATGTATGAAATACACATAGAATGAATGTAAGTAAAGCAAGTCCCAACAAGCTCCATATATGTGTGTGGGTGGGCGTGAAGGTTGTAGTTTCGTCATTGCCATCAAATCGAAAAAATTACAAGGAGTCGAGGAGGACTACAATGTCTCTCGGAATAAGAGAGGGACACAGTCGTGATTATCATCGTGAGTTGGAATCGACACGGTGTCACGTTTAGCTACGAGGATGCGATTCATGTAACATTTACAATTAAAGAAAGTTATTATCTGTGGAGGCATCAAGTTCTCCCGGGTATTTAACAGAAGGACTGTGGGGCTTATCTTGTCGTTTGGAAAGTGGTCGTAGAAATTTGTACTCGTTCCAATAATGCGGTTAATCAGCATCAAAATTGTCTTTCATGTCTCAAATGTGTCAAAGGACTTTTGAAGGATTCCAAATCTATCGACAGAACTAGACCGTGTGATTGGTTTAACGATATATGAATTTCAAAACTAAAATGGCGACAACACTCCATCAGCATGCCTACGGGGTGCTGAGGATGCTGGTTTATGAATAAGAGAGGCTAAAGGCAAAAGACAATAGAATTAAGTAGCAAGAGACATCCCCTAGAAGATGCATGTTACTATGCAATAAAGCAGATAATAGTTTTGCGATGTAAACTCAATTATTTGAATTTAAGTCTTGTTGGTAGAAATTCAGAGGGAAGTTAATATTGGAGGTGGCACTACTCCCTACACAAAGAGAGGTTCAACCATCTATAATCCTAGACATCTCGAATCTCGTTAAATTTTGTGTCAAGTCAAGGAGAGCCTCTAATTACCCGAAACCCAATTAGGAATCTAGACATGAGACTCATGAAGGTATTATGAAACCAAGGTACGTATAAATTTAATTTCCATAGTTAGGTAACGACATACGGAAGGTTTTCGAAAAATAAACAAAAAAATT
>JAQFYM010000542.1:0-60714 GCA_034694785.1 Agrenia bidenticulata | reverse complement strand
AAATACACGAAATTTGGTATTAATAAATATGATAATCCATATGAACTCTATCACTAACGAACGGGCCTCTGGTAGCTTACTTGGAGTAGGTTTTGGTACTATAAAGGAAGTTGTAGTTAATACAAAGGAGGTTGGTAAACTAGGGCAAGTCTCCACTCTCGATTGTCACCCTAGTGAACAAATATAAAGTGTATCTGAATAGTATTGGGAATCGATATAGCTAGGGAATGTATTATGCAAATTCTCCTTCCAAGAAGATCCAGCCATGCCATCATATCCTTGTAAAAGTTAATACGGGCTGTCAAAGGGTGCAAGAGAGATTCGTAAATCTTAAACGCCACAAGACACAAGTGAGCGATAGGCTAGGGGATTGATTGACACTTTGACATTTATTTCCCCTCCTTCATCTCCCCATAAAGTAATCTGGATGACAGTTCCGCCCATCAACTCTCTCAGATCAAACATTTTTTTAATAACTCCCAGCCTTCTCAAGCGACAGGGTGAGCCTCCCCTCAAAACACTTTTTTCATAAACTTTTCACCCTCCCCATTGTAGCTATAAAATCTCTAATATCTTATAATCACTGGAAAGATCCCAGTCCTATACATCAGTCCAGCCTCCGTCCTCATTCATCTCGCCCTATCACTGGAAACATCATCATCCTCATCTCCCACATTTCGGGAAACACTAAATAAGGAAGGAAACGCTTTGGGCTCTCTTTATGAAAAGAAAGTGACACAAGGGGGAAAGTCCCTTTCTTATTTCTCCGTCCATCTTCCGACATTCAAGGAAATGACGGGGAAGTACAATCGCCCCGTCCTCTTGTTCCCCTTGATTTATAAAAATATAAATAAAATGCACTTCCAAACCGTCCTTCTTGCAATGAATGAAGGAGAGTGACATCTGAACGAGCATTGACATTGGAAACTCCGGAGCTGAAATAATAATGAGCCCGAGAGAGAGCTGAAGAAGACGGACCGGGTTGGACGGATGAGGGACTCTATTGTGTTTAAGCCCGTTTGTTTGAAATTGCTTTATTCCCTCAAATACACTCTGAAAGAGAGGAAGGGGACGTTTAAACGGTGTTGGGAAATTGGATGGAATTATTAGGAAATTGGGCTCTTTTCTGTTGTGATAACTTTTCATCATTCCGAGATTTTTTTTATTGCTTGGGAAGGGGGGGGCGGCATGCATTGGGTGCAAGGAGAACCATGCTGCCATTGGGTTTCTTTAGCTGAAAATCTATTAGATCTATCCCGACATATAAAACTACATCCGGGCATTTCAATTCCGAGTCCAGATTCCAATAAAACAACGTCATGGTGTAGTTTTGTAGTGGAGGGGATGCAAAATAATAAATTTAATCAAATGAATACATGTGTGGGATTTAATTAAGTTTGAACTTACTTTTGATCTTTATTCTGTCCATGGTAGATCTGTAGTTTGGGCTCTGGAAAGACACCTTTGGCCCAGCATGAGATGTTCACAAACCCTGGCTTCCTCGTCTCCAGAACCTTCATCCCCATTTCCCTTTCAGGTGCTAGAAAAAAAAGCAAATTCATTCTAAATTCAAAATCCCGGAAGACAGCCTATAAGCCATTTTTCAAAGTTTACAAACTTATATTTATCCATACACACTCTGCATACTTTAAGTTTCAGCTTACTATATCATCTGATGTAAGAAAGCGAGAAAGCGGTTCAAGCCCAGTTGGAAAGTAGAAGCCATAAGCCAAGGCATTTGAGACCTCAAGATGGTCCCTTCACTTGATTCTAGCTACTTTAGAATTCAAAACTATGTCCGGATTTTGTTTATCTAAAAATTAATCCCAAGTCTAGCATTCCTTCTCAGAATAAATTAAGACTCTCCTCCTAATAACTTCCAAAGTGAGGAGTTGAGGAAAGATTCTTGTATGTAGGAGTGGAGTAGTACGTAGTAGTACACACTGGAAATAATTCAAATAAGTTTCATCCTAAGAATTTCCTTTGAACAGTTTCAACTTCCTCACCACCCCAACCTCATCTTATCCTTGTATTAAATAATGTGTACAAAATTTCCATGCCAGTCAAGTAAGTCCTTGCCAACGTTCAGAATCTCAGTTTCTTGTGCTCTCAAACTAACCCATGCTCGGCTCCCGGATTTTGAAAGACAGTGAGAAGGCACCATGGATTTTGAACTCTTCAACTTTTATGACTTTCTTTGAATATCTTTAAATCAAGTTCGTCAATTTGATCTGAGCCTGAGGGGCTTGCAGATGTCAAGAAGAAACTTTTTGATTGCATCTCCCCCAAAACGGATTCATTTTCTAATCATTTTACTTTGAACTTTGTTATCAAATCTCTCTCTCTCTGTTTCCACGCATAATTTCATAACAACGATAGGAAATCAGAGACTCGTAATAAGAAACCCTTAATGTCAATCCAAACAATTGAGATATGAGACACGTCAAAGTTTTTTGAAAACAAAACCTAAAACCGTTGTCAAACAGAAAAAAAACCAAGCTGATCAAAATTTCTTCAATATCATTAACTTGATGACAATGACAGCCCTGACTGGTGTTTACCTTGTAATCATTTCAACCTATTTCCTAAACTATTTTACACTACACTCCTTCCACTAAATATTCCATGCACTAAAGTTACTAGTCTGTTGACAAGGTTGGGCTACTGAATTTAACAAGGTGAAGTTTGATAGAGTACTTCCAAACTCTAACTGGATTTAGTATCCAACATCAATCTGTGTGTTTCCCTTTGACGTGAGATCCGATTACCCATTGCCTTCCCAATGTTAAGTATATCTAACAAGTCCAACCAAACCATCTACACAACAACCCGAGCTCACCAACATCATCATCTCTCTCATCTCTCATCATTCCCAAATCACCACCAACACCATTCAAAATTTCAAGCCCAATAAGTTTCTAGTCCATTAAACAAACAAAGGGGATGTCATTAATCTGACGACTAGGTTCCTAATTGGTGTGACGACCCTTTCCACTCCTCCATCATCCTTTGATAAGGACGTATACACACAATCACAGCTCTTTCGCACATTCTACTCGATACTCCTTCCCATCGTTTAACCCTTGAGGAATACACACGTACATAAGCCTATCAACACATAATCCGAAAAAGCTACAAGGACAAAGCCTGTAAATCACCGTCACTTCAAAGACCCAAACTTCAGTCGGAACGGACGGGCAACCTGTAGTTCTCTATGCATTCATCCTCATCTACCTTCAGCTCCGCTCTTTTTTCTTTACTTCTTGGAGCGTTAAAAAACTTGAACTTTTTGTCACAAAATTCCGAAAAAAACTTTAGGGCGCGTTTATAACCCAGAATAGAAATAGGAGAACAAGTTTATCTCAATTTTGCATCTACATATCTCAACTACATACTTACACACAATTTTAAGAGGGGAAGTGTGTGGTAGTAGAATTTAGAGATTTTCTTTATACTCTCTAGTCTGGATTCTAGATCCTCCCTGAGATTCTAGAATTACAGAAATCCAAGACCATACGTCAGAATGGTATGAGAATAGAGTTCTTGATGGTATACATACTCTCTTCCCTCTCTGTAGAGGATTCCATAGAAGACTTGAAGATTCCATTTTTACTTTTCTGACAAGTTTTATTTTTCCCAAGAAGATCTGGGTGAAAGCTTATGGGAGCTAAAGCTGTTAAAAGCATTTACCGAAGGGCAAAGTAATGGCAAACAAGTGCCTTAGTGTGTAAGGAAGTCGGTAATATTAGTGCGTGTAGTAGTAGTAGTGGCCAATCCACATCATCGTGTACATGAGGTTTTAAGGTATACAAATAATAGAGAGGAAAGCCCAAGTCCAAACAAATATGGAGAGAGACATTCAACATTTACTTGGTCAGATAAATCCCGACAGAACTTGGAGAACTAACCAGTGCCATTTGGCCATGCTCTCCGAATTCCAACCTAAAAGAAAGCCCTTTTTACATGTTGGAAAAATGCTGAGATGTGCGTCTTTGAACTTATCTTGGTTTTCTCGTTCATTCAATCTTGTGTGAAATATGGGACTACTATATACAGCAATTCTATATTCCCTTTTAGTATTACCACTAGACTTTATAAAACATGAAATTTTCAAACTCCTCTATAGCCCCTCTCCCCGTTTCCTGTTGCTTTATTTTTACCCCTCAGTTTGGTATCGGTGTGTGGTGTGTTGGTAGACTGGGTTTAAAAAAAAAGCTAAATAAATTGGGGCTCAGATACCAAACCATATAAACCGTAAAACTGTATGTTGTTGGATTTTTTCAAAATGACCAATTTCCGAATCCCTGCAACGATCCATTTTTAAGTAGGAAAGGATAGTCTCGCTCAAACAGTCTGTGTTGCTTGAGGCAAGAAGAACGAGGCTCGGCTTAAAAGTACATTAGAGAACTAAATGATATGTTAAGATAGTGGTGGTTGGTGATGAGGGGACGACAGTTCAAAATTAGTAATTGGTGCGTGGAGAAGACGGTGAAGAATTTGAGGAGCTATATAGTGCAGAGATAGGAACAAAACTTGGGTTAATCCCTGCCCAACTCAAGAAATGCGATACTGGTGTAATGGTGAGCATAGTTGCCTTCCAAGCAGTTGATCCCGGTTCGATTCCGGGGTATCGCACTTAAATTTTTTGCACTTTTTTCCTTGGTCAAAAGTGTGAAGACCCTTTCAAATTTTTGCTTTATTCAACTAAATAAGCCATGTATTTTTTTATTATTACGAAACACCCCTGAAAAATCCAATTTTTCCTTTATGTATTAAACACTTATGAAAACCAGTTTCAGACCTATTTAAGGGAATTTGAGGTTAGAAAAACTCATTGTACGGCTATTATGATGATGGGAAACGGTGCGAGGAGGATCATAAGATATCAGTAACTAAAAGCAGATGTGTTTGTATCAGAAGATAGGGAGATGAAAAGGTATTTGCATTGGGAGAAAGATTAAGACATAATTGCCTCCAGGTTCTACAGCCTTGTGTATCATCATTATTTACCTTTACTTTTGGATTCTCCAAGACATAAATATTTTAGCACTGCCTCTACTTATCTTTTCACTCGAGATGGGAATGATCACACAGGGGTGGGCAATCTGTATTCTCCGTGCAGAAAGAGCTGCCAGCATTTTCCACACGGATTACAAAATGTTTGGCCTCCTTTCCCATTCTGTTTGTCTATATGTGCTTGGTCCACACCACACTGGTCCACACGGTGTGGTTTTGGATTTAGCGGAGGATCAGCCCTTTCAAAACAGTAGAGAGGAACTAGTTTAAATGCATTAAACCCTTCTGTGTAGTCCGTGTGACTTCAAAGGGACCACATCATCAATCATTTATGTAACTTCAAATAGAATCTCGGGGAGGATGTAGGAGGAGGATGTAGATACAAATGGAGGAAAACCTATCACAGCAACAGCAGCCAACCAAGGGAACCAACGGTCGGTGGTCGATGTGGTATGGTGGTCCAGTACCCCTGTCAAATAATCAAACCATCCACGTCCATCCCATTTGAAACTCGCTAGTTTTTCACCAGCTATTTCGGAGATCTAAAGACCTGGATATTTATTTATCTTACCCTTTGGTTCAGGGAGTAATTATGTTTGTTTATCTAACCGGAAGGGCTAATATCCAATGGGAACTAATTAATTCTCCATCAGAAGTGATTCACATGTATTCACATACACACATTGTAGACCTAAAATTTATATCCAGCAGAAGGTGCCTGGACATACCACATTATGCATGAGGTTCCAAAAACAAACTCTCATAGTGTACGCTCATCCCATCGACTTCTCAGAAATATATATTTATTATCGAGTAGGATTTCTATCATTGCTAAAGCTATCTGTCCAACTTCCATGAAATCCATTATTTTTGGGTGCTCATAAAATTGGAGGAGCATTATGTATTTAAACTCTACAAAGGGTTACTAGACAGAGGGATCAAATGATTTCCAACATATTTGAGTGCACAGTCAGTCTTTCTAATGGACATCTCCACACGTTATTAATGAATAGGTTTATTTAATCTCCAATTAATCTGGGACTCCTAAACCTCTAATTACTTGGGCAATAATTAATCAGTAGTGAACTAATGCGGATTACATTCCACAAATCATATATGTATTCGTAACTGGTCCAATAATCGCTAAGCCCAAGCTAAAATATCAGCTTAACCAACTCCCATACACTTTTCTCGATTCAACCCTGGGAGAATTAATTTTTCCGCCCAACTTGGGATCTCGGAGCTGGTGCTAAATAATTAATTAGGATTAAAAACAACTGTAATCCACCCACCAGAGCAGAAAAGTGTATTGAGGCCATCCCCCCGTCAACAAATGTTCGTGATCTGTCAAATCCCTTTATCACTGGATAATAAACACACCCTAACTGCAAATGACGGAATTGGATCAATTACTACAAAAACTCCGTCAACTTCTCCCCCATTCATTTATCATCCTTGCCAAAATACATTATTCTTCAAGTCTACAAGATATCTCAGCCCTAAATCTACTGGGTAAAAACTATGAGAGATATTTCCCTACTTCTCCGTCCTCAATTCCTCAAACGCTCTTTGAGATATGATGAAATGGCCGGGTGCAATTCACCCATAAAGATTCCTTCCAATTCTACCATCCACCAAAAGTCCTTCTCATTCAACGCACGAATAGCCCGATTCCTATCTGTCCATAAGTCTATCAACCACGAGCTCAGATACGTACGGACTCCTTGTAATATACCAGCCCAAGTAATAAAAAAAACTTCTCTTTTGACTCCGTGGTAAATTACAATGTGCATTCATCCAGAATGTAAAATACGATGGGCTGAGTTGGCCCAATTACTGGAGGAACAAAAGCTGGCCAATTTATAATATGGAGCTTATATCTCTCCAGAAGTAGTACAAATACCTCACCCGGATTATATGGCAGGAATTCGCAAGGTTTTTTCCCTCCCTTTAATAAAGAAGAAGATGAAATGCACAAGGGATCGTCTATCAAGTTTAATCATTCAGATTCTAATCTCGCCCGTTGGCAGCCAGTCACTCACATTTACTAAAATTGCCCAAATTCCTTACAGCCCGGACAAATGTGCAGATTTTTTTTAGCCTCTTTTTCGTTCCTTGTTTCAGTCAATTTCATAGCCGACTCAAAATCATGTTGGTAAATGCTCTGGAGATCTCTAGTACCCTCCATGGTTTGTATTCGGATAATTCGAGTAAAAGTTGAGTAATGTAATAACAGTTTCCCTTTGGTTCATGGCTATTCAAGACTGAGGAGTCCACCAGTCAACAGTTAACACGATTTATATTTTAGTGATAAAATTTTGCAGTCCATTGTAGTTCCGACTGAAATGATACACAAGCTATATGCATAGTTTATATCTGTGTGGTACTTAGACTAACATTATGGAGATATTTCAAAGGAAGAGGTCGGAGCACAGGATTAAATAGTAAAGTTTTGAGAGTCTAATTTTTGAAGTAGAGAATTTCATTTGAAACTGGAGATAGAAGGAGGTTGGTATTAAGTACAGAAATTAGAAATTATTCGCACGAGCTAATTTGCAATTATCATAATTTATAATCAAAACTTGGTACAATTGGTACGGACTCGGTGGAATAAGGAATATCAGAAGGGATTAATATCTCTTATTGTACAAGTCCCTAAGTTGACTATTAATTTCGTTAACCTCCTTTGGATTTTATAGTTTGCGAAACAAACTTATCCCATTAATGGAAAGTTTTTTTTGCGCTTGGGTAGAAAAAATAAATGCTCTACCAGGCCGAGTAAAGGCATAATCGGGAAATAGAGGTTTATTAAAATTTATAGTTTTTTATTTTTTTTATTACAACCAGAGAGAAGTAAATTTAGAGTGGAAAAGTGTTAAAAGCAGAGGCTGTGAATTTATCCACCTCAATTGTAAATCTCTTCGATTTCTAGCCCACGAATTCGACAGGAGTCAAACCTGTCGACTTTATGGAGCAAGAAAATAGGGACGTGACAAAATGTCAAATCATGTATTTTCTCTTACTTGCGAAAGGGTGAAACATCTCCCATACTTTTTGCCAAAGTACTTCTGGCCACCACTGGCAGTACTACCACCAACTACCACCAACCACGAGAAAGGGAGAAATACTTTTTAAAACTTATACACTCCTTCAAGGTATAAATTGTAGAAAAATATTACGTCTACCTAATAACCACTATCAAACATCCCAGTTGGGTCTATACGGAGAATTTTTTGATTCCTTAAAATACCAAGAAGGCATTTCTAGATCCGTCAGAAACATTCTTTTTGATCAGATGCTAAAAGCCTGGACCTTATACTAGACTGCAAACACTCAGTATTGGCAGATTCGGGCCAGGCCATTAGTGCGTATAGGGCTGTTCCCTAAATTTAGATATTTAATGCGAGCAAACCCCCTTTGACTTATGCCTTATAGTAAATTATCATTTGGGCTCAACCCTCCTAGTATTCAATTCACTGGAAGTTCACACTGAAATACTACGTACGTAGGTAGTACTCATGTTTCTACGTTTCGAAACTGTCCAGGACTTCTAGGAATGAAGCACAAGGAGCTCCATTTACTCGAGTGAGAAACTCAGGGCCATTTAAAAGAAATTTTTAATCTAAAATTCATCGTAAATTGAATGCTCGAGTCTCGCACTTCCCATAACTTTCATAATAACCGTTAATTTATAACTTGATCCTTATCCTCAAGGGTACTTACCGTGCTAGTCATTTTGCCAACATTTACAAAATCGACATGAACACTTCCAACTCTAAGACGGAGAGGTTTTTAGCCTGTTCGACTTTCAGAGTTTCCAGCTCGTTAAATGCCAACGCCAACATTTTTCACCACCACCGACATATGGAACCTCTTCAAGGATATCCATCCGTGTAGTCTAACGAGAGAAAAAGTAAGAAAAGAGCTTGAATATCTCAATCTTATGTCTCAAATGTATTCTACAATTTACTTTTCGATGGCTTCATAAAATATTTAAATGTGGGATTTTAAACAGTTGAATTTAATAGGTTATCTTTATATTAATAGATAGAATAGATAAAGCTACCAATTGAACCTGGGAAAGTTGTAAGGCAACGTAAAATATGGATCCAATCCCCAACATTAAACTTAAGCCGGTAAAACCACAAATGGGGAAATCCCTTAGCCACATTGATGAGCCTATTTACCTTGAAATTCCATAACCTCGTCTCTCCAGAGAGTGTCTGCAAATACCCGACTCTCCCTGTACCCATAGTCAACCCACCTTCAGGAAGGAGCTTTCTGTCTCTGTAGCCCGGGAGATGATTTGGATCTGGGATATCAATAGCCTGAACGAGAATGATCATCAAGTGCAACAAAAACCAGCTTATCGTTTCATTTCATTTGGTACTTTAGCCCGGCAAAGGGAAGTCGGAAGGCCTTGGTAAAGGAACTCATTTGCGGTCTACTGGGACAACTAAAACCAGGGGATTTGGGTATTACGACACACCCTCGGCTGAAATAAAACTGATATCAATTTTTATAAGCCAACCACCAACAGCGTCCAACATCTGTATACCTACAGCAGAACCACAACAAACGTGCGGTTTATTTCCCCCTCAGTGTTGATGGAATTTACGCACTTTATGAGCTCGGATTATATTTTTGGGAGTGGGTGGCTAAAACTATAAGGATAAGATGGGATGATATGATGGCCGGTGATGCTGATGCAACGCCGAGATACGAATCATTATCCTTCCGGCTTTGTTTACTAGTCTCACCGGGATTTACTTCATGATTGCATTTTCCCTGTCTTGCTTTCTACAGTTTTGGGGTTTTCGGTTTTTCCTGGAATTTTTTCTGCCCGTAGGAATAAAAGCAAGGGATTTCTCAGATTCCCTCAGTGGTAAGGGGCAACAACATTCTAATGGGGGGATTTAAGGTTATTTTGCAAAACAAAGAGCTAAGTAATGGGGTAGTTGTTGACAAAGCTAACTGTCAACAATTCGTGGAAATCCGGCGAATTTAGGGAAACAATTTTTTAAACAACAAGTTTTGGAATCTGTGTGTACTTGAGTAAATACGGGGCCCAGTTACATTTATCTGTTTAAAAAAACTTGCCCACCAGTATCTCAGTTCTAAGAACCATTTAGTAGTTATTTACATAAATGTAACTCTTTTTGCTGAATATATACAGCTCCTTGCACTTCTAAGGCCCAAACTTGCGTCATCATATCATGCATACCTAACCATGGTGAGTGGGGCATTAGAGATAATTCTGGAAAATCTTCAGCTTTTTGTACGCTTAGAGTAATAAATCCAACCAGGAAATGCCGACATGTCGACGAGAGACCCCAAGATAAATTCCTCGAAGGGGAAGACCCTCCTGAAGAACTATGAAAGCTGCACCAGCGTCTTTGCTAAGCAATTCGAATTTTTTACGTCCGTGTACGCATTACAAACTATTACTAGGTACACAAGCTACGTCTGGAAAAGTCACCATGGTATAAGTTATAGCTTACATAATATCTCACACAAGAAGTTGGTATCAAGGCATCAAGTTGATTTGTAAAAATGCACAAGTTAGGTCCACAATGTCAACAAAATGTCAGAGTTGATAAATCGACTGTAATTTTCTAGAGAATATGAGAGAAACATGGATCGTTAAATTCTGTCTCTAGGCCCAAATTGACATTTTTTGACTCTCAAGTCTGAATTGAGAATTCTCAAAAAACCTTCCCTCCTTCTTATAAAACTTTTTCAAATATACTCTTTTTGGAGTGTCCTCCACCCTGAACTGTCGCACCCTTTGAAGAAAAAAACTGTACCTTCTCCACATTTATGTAAGAGACATGGAAATGGAAGTTTGGGAGCCAGGAGAAGGCGTGTGCATAGCAAACGAAAGCATTAATATTGATGAGTCCTTAGCACCATGTGAAATGTGTATTATGTCTATGGGATGTCATGTGATTTGATGTGAGCCTCTCAACATGTTAAGAAAAAAACCCAGTCTATTTCATAAACATTCACCATTACGAACAACTAATAGGCCAGAGCAACATGTTTATAAACTATTTCCTTGACTTGATATCTTTATGCAGATTAAAAGCATTTTATGCTATAATACACACATGAACATCTCCCCAGTCTAGAGCTTATGTACACACACTGCATCTTCTAAATCATCTAAATCTAAATATATGCAGAAGGGGCTTTTATCTACAAGACTTCCTTCCCCATGTCCGTACCTACCAACCTCATTATCACACTTGGTTGGACTTGTTCAAAACTATTTTATACCCCAATGAAGCTCTCCTTATGAGTCGTTACCCTTTGAATAAAAGTAGAGATTCCCCATCCTTATTCCTTATATCAACTTCCTACAGTCAATTTACCCGGTACGAAAGCCTTGGAAGACAACCTTGAAATCCAGCCTTTAGTAACCATCTCACCCATCCAAGTTTGAAATAACATCTATGAAGTTATGAACATGGATGAATCCTTCGTAACGCTCTGCCCTTCAGAGAGGAGTTTTGGTGTGTTTATTGCAGCTCATTTTGGGCTTGATGTATCCTTAGATTATGATTAGATTTAATGAAATGCTGGGGAGATAGATTATATTTATGAGAGTTATGGCACAACTAGCTCAAGATAATGAGAGGCTCGTTTTCACAGACAAGGCGATTGAAGTGAGAGGGACACGTGTTCCCCAACAAGGGGAAGGGAAAGTGCAATCAACGCTTTCTCTGGAGATTCATTCAGTCACAAGATTCCAGACTCTGTATTCCTACAATTGCCTGTAGCGAAAGCCCCCCTTGGCTGTAGTACACAGGGCACTCAAGTTATGTCCGCATTTTATTACCTAATTTAAACCTGCTGGGTATGGAGATAAGCCGCGGGGAAGTATTCGTTAAAGGTTAGGAGAACAAGCGGTTTAAGGAGCGGGAAGTTTCAAATTGAAGGTACCGGGTAGCGGCTTATCTGCAAGGTTTCTAGGGTTGTAATAAAGTCACTAAGGGTTAAAGCATAAACTATGAGTGGGAAGAAATCTAGCGCAAAATAATAACAAATTTCCCATCACCCTCACCGCTAAGAATTTAATGCTCGGGGATTTGCTGCTACCCAATTCGGATCGTCCAACTCTTTATGCACAATGTGAAGTAATAAAGTGAAGAGGCGGAATGATATATATTTGGAGGGTAAATCTTTATGTTCAAGGGTAGTTTTGTTTGGTATTATATTTTTAAGAAATTGTTGTTCTCAGAGTAATAAAATAGCAAGAGTCTCATTCAAATAGAAGTAATGCTGGATTTTTATTCGTGTTGAGAACAATTCTATTTCCCTCAGCCGGGTCATAAAGCGAGTGTTTTATTTTCCTATTTATTTTAGTGAAAAAATTGAAACATCTTGGAATGCCAAAATGGAGTTCAAATTCGAATCAAGCTTCACTGAATATCTTATTATGTCTGGATTTGACGACAACTGGGTCTAAAACTTTACATCTATAAAATATGACGTCCTTTATAAACTACTCATGCCAAATAAGATGTGAATATCAGTTTACTGTTTTCCTCAAGCTTGATATAAACACAGAGATTGTTCAATGCATTGGGCCATACCTTCTATTGGTGACTCAACTGCAAAAGAATAAACTGACTGATTATGACCTTTATACATCATAAGTTTTTTATATAGCTTTTTATGGTTTAAATAAACAACTACAGGTAATATTTAAACATAAATCCGAAAAAATTAAAATAGATTTTTTCGGATTTTGGTTTGCAATTTTATTTGTCCGTGTTCTTGTAGGCCATACCAAGCTATGTAAAAAATATCAGCTCATTGCTTTTAAAAACAAGCCGGAAAAATTACAAAGACGTTGTAACAGAAAGCCAAATCAATTTTGAGTACACTTTTTTGATACGACTTCTTTGTAATTTTTAAGTAAGTTAGTCGTATCAAACAAGTGCACTCAAAATTGATTTGGCTTTTTGTTACAACTTCTTTGTCACTTTTTCGGCTTGTTTTCCAAAGTAATCAGCTGATATTTTTAACATAGCCTAGTATCAGTAACCAAACCTAAATACCCAAAGACATAAACAAGTGCACAAATTTTTTAAACTAATATCCAAAAAACTGAAAAATCTAAGTTTTCGGGCTAATTAGAAAAACATTTCCTTAGATATTTATTCAGGGAACTACTAGAAAAAGTTTCATCCAAATCGGATGGTAAACAGCGCAAATTAGTTGTAAAACTTTTTTCAAATAATCTCTCTAGCACCTTCAAAAATTCTTTCACTAACCAGAGTTTTTTTTGCCATACCGCATGACTTATCTATAACTGGAGAAGTGGCTCGGTATCATGAAAATACAGTTTCAGTTCAGTTAGTCTTTATTTACGTGTCAATTTGATTCAAAATACCGGGTATTCTGTTATCCGAGACACGAAGAAAATATAAATACAAAAGTAATACAGACATTGGACGGCATCTTTAGCATAGCCGGTCATATGCATCATCACTTCAACAGAGCACTAGATTAGTTAGTTATAATCCTTTGTATTTATATATAATGATAAATAATAATTATAATGAATGTATAATGATCCTTTATAATTATAATATTCGAGTAGAAATCTGCTATTAAAATTCGATAAAAAAAATTTAAAAACTTGGTACATTAGGACAATGTAATATTATATCCTTGTCATAAAATTTGATACAAACAAAACCATTTCCAATCAATAACTATAAAGCATTAATTGGAGGCGTCTGTCAAAACCCCTAAATACGACATCAAGAATATTTCAGTATTTTGAAAGGCCATTATAAAATATTTATTTTCAAGTTTCTCTTATCAAATATGGGCTACCTGAGCAGTTTTACATAAACTGTCAATTACTTTGAAATATGTAGGGTACTTAAAGATTCCAACGTTATAAGAGAGAACGTTTACACAGAACTACATCATTTGAAATTCACAGACCAATCATCTACTTTCATTTCAGAAATTAAGCTGACAAAATTTAAAATAAAACAAACTAGAATTTTGAATTCCAATCAGTTTTATTAAATTTTTTCTGAATTATATATAATTCCCTGTATGGGCCTATAGAAGTTTCCGAAACATCTAATATACTGATCTTTCCAGAGAAAAAAATGTTCAAAATGATTTGGAAAACCTTAGTGTCCACCATCTCAATATTTCTAGCCGTTGTAATTACTGTTGAAACCTTAAGTGTTAAACGAGATTTTGTCATTAAAAACATGCACGTCATCATGGACCAGTTCCATGAATGCCACAAGCACGTCTTAGTGATTGACAATCAGCTTAGATTTTACGCCCCCGCTAATAACTTCCCAATAATCTTAGCTGGGATAACTAAGGTTTCCAAGTTTTTAAAAAACAAGCAGCCTAGAAATGCGACCATGCTGTTTTCTCCGAAAAGTATTTCAAAAAGAGCAAGATGTACAGCCAATTTTCTCTTCATGTCTCACGGAATGTCGATTGGAACTCTCTGCGGATTGACCAACCCATTTTCCTACTATGGCAAAGAGACCTATGTGATAATTTTTAAGTATCTCAATGAATATCCAAATATATTCCAAACCTGTAATCGTCCTGGTCCAAAAAATTATAAAACAATTAGTAATCCTATCCACTTCTTTGTTGTCGAAACGAGACTTCTGAATACAAACAGTTTTGGTAATTTCTACTTTGGGCACATTTAAAAAATTTATTTGAAGGGAACGTGATTATTTACATATGATAACACATATCTGTCATTCGAAATTATGAAACTTTTCTCAAAAATGTATTTCCAAAAAGATCTTGGAAAAACAATCGAGAGTATTTTGTGAGCCAAGAAGCTCAATTTGAAACTACGACGCGACTAGAGTACAATGAAAATGGAAATCCGATTTTAATTAATCGACTGAAACGTGTTGTAGAATCGGGGATTTACAATTACGTAAGGAAGATTTTATTCTTTTCTAAAATTGTGAAACACCTTAAATTCAATGTCGAAACGGAGAAATTTAAGTCTCAGTCGATGGATTCAAATATCTTTAGTGTATTTGTGATCTATATGGTTATGATTGGTAACTCAATTATCCTGTTTCTGATAGAAGGTCTTACTTTTTTGCTCATACGAGTATTTAAGAAAGTCAACAGATTTAATTGCAACTTAAATCTGCGAACCTTAAAACCTTAAAACTAAACATTCTACGAAACCTTAATTAACTCTCATCTTAAATGTTATATTCTAAGAAACCTCCAATAAACGTATCCAACATCCTCTCTGCCTATTAACCCTTTGGCATATCATTGGAAAACTGTAGTTCCATAAGCCCCAACCCATAATAAAGAGGAGATTGGTAGGTAGAGAAGACGGTATTTGGGAATTCCTGTGTGCAAGCAAAGAGGTGCTATAATCTTGGAGGCTGGAAATCAATTATGTTCACTTAAGACCTTCTGGTTAGAGCTCAATTGCACCTGATTATTATGTTCCCCACGCACACACAAATAGAATACGAGCCCTTATCCCTTATACGCCTTTCCCTATCATCATCATCACAACCCTCCGAAACCTCTTCTCCTTTCTCCATCCGACGTACCAATTTCCTCCAAGCAGCTTCAGGCATTTATCATTATGAGTTCGCCAGTCTATTGTAAGTTCTGCAAACTCTACTGAATGTCTTTATATCTATAAATCCGCAGCCTTGAAGTGCAGGTTCTGCTTTCTGAGGTATGACCTCCTGAGCTCCCTCATATTCATTTGACGTATATTACATTTTTGTACAAAAACATGTATTAGTATTTCTGAGTATTTGAAGACTGGCTGAAAAAAAATGGCCTAGGCGTGTACTATTTTTATTAAGTCAAAGATGAAGAGAGGCAGGGGCAGAAAAACATAAGATATTTCTTGTTAGATGTTGGAAAGTGGAAGCCAAAAGGGAGAACCAATTTCTTTTGTGTTGCCTAAGACTTCTTGGACGGAGAGACGGGTTGTGCATGACAATACGGACATACCATAATTTCTACAAATATACGCAGCATATCCATCCTTCTATTCAATCTTGCTAACAATAGACGGGGACATTCCTCTCTTCCAACGGTCCGTGAGATTGGGAAAGCTACACACACATTGAGATGTAGTCTCCTGCACAGCCCGAGCACAAAGAACCTGTCAGCCTTTTTCAGTTTCAAACCAAATTAAGTCTTCTTCCGAGAAATGGCCAGAATCAGGATTGATGCTAAATAAATAATAATAAATACTACACCCGCTCGTGTTTATTCATAATTGGGCTACCGGTTGTTAGTTGTTATTATTCCATCTCTAGCCTCAACTTTCCACCCTAAGGACTTGTCATTTCCTTCTCTCCATTTCAGTCTGCATATAAAAGCCACTCCGTTCGGAATCGACGGATACAATTCAGAGTTTTGTCCGTACCTATAGCTTTCCGCTTATGCATATAATATTATTGTGTTCAGTCATTCTGAGTAAGGGAATACAATTTTTACGGATTCCATGTTCCCCGATTCTCAGCTAAATTAAGCCCAGCCTCTGTGTATATATTTGTATATCATAATGTGCCCTTTTCCTGGGAGTAATAACTCTGTGTGTATGTGTGTGTGTATGCTTATTATTATTATAATTTTGCTACTCTCTGTCCACATCCCTATGTTGTAGTATTTATCCACAAAAGAGCTTCCAGGTACTTTCACCTTCATTAGTCGGTCGGAAAACTCCAGAGCTGTGGAGGTACTAAAAGGCTCTTTTATTTGTCGCAGATCCCTTTACGTTCTACAAAGATGATGATGCATTCCGTTCCAGATAGGCAGAGTAAATAAGGGGAGACGAGATGGAGAAATTATAATAGAAAAATAAAACGGAAAAACAAAATGAAGCATCCCTCCGGGAATTAAACATTCATCATAATTACCTAACAAGAGTTGCATCCACTCCTCCAGGATCTTGTCATGTCCTACCGTTCTCCTAACTCTCAGGGTGGACTTTGAGCTGAATATTTTGAAAGTTGTGGTGTGGTGGTGGTGGCAGTGGGACTTGTGGTTTTAGGTTTCCAAGTAGTAAAGATAGATCTACGCATTTACATACTATGCATGTCTGCTTGTCTCATGCATGTGTGCGGGGTTGGGCTGTAGCTGATGCAGAAGAGAAATTAGCTCTGCTTGTTTAATTACACCAAATTGCAGTGGAAAGTTTGTGTGGAACAACAAGGGACTTTCATCCAATTTCTGATTATCGCCTTCGCACAATATTTCCAATCTCTGTGCCATTCAAGCATCGTGGGAAGTTTCCATAAACTCTGCTCTTAAGTCGTAGGTGAGTGCACAGGGACTTGGTCGGTCTTTTGTTTTTGGTGGTATAAAGGCCCCTCCTTTTTCCACATCAATCATGACCTCAGTACACGGGTAAACTTAAATTTGTTGTTGAAATGAGTGAATTTCGTCCTATTCAGAAATTTACATAACTTTCCAGTCTCCTGATTTAACTAGCCACAAATGGATGAACTATTTCCTGGAAAATATTCACTATTGTGACTTGAATGTACTCAGAATGCCTTCCACAGGCATATCTCCTTCCTTGCAAAATTCTTTCAGTACGAAGGAAAACAACCAGGACAGTTGAGATTTGGTTAGGTTAGGTTAGTTCAATTTTGAAAGACTGGGATACGCAAAAGCTGGGATAAGCTCTTTGCGTTCAGTTTCTACATTAAATCGATAGTCCTATAGAAATGTTCTTTTTGATATAATTGAATTATTCTATCGCTTTAATGTCAGATCAAATCCTTCACGTCAACCCCATAGAAATTATCATCCTCTACATTGATAAGTAAATAAAAAAAACAATATAGTATAAAGCTGAATCGCAAAATTTCCATTGCTTGCTAAAATATTACAAGCCTCCCTCCCCAGTCCCAAATTCAAGCTCATCGAAAGTCATGCATACTGAGCTGAAGCTTAACCGAATGTTTATTAAAGGGCAACTCCAATCATGTTCCTTTGAACATGGCTTTTAGATATTAGAGGAGAATGTATCTGTTGCTTTCTCAGTAGATCGCACAGTTTCCACACTGTTGATTACCCTATGAGAACCAAAAGATTCTCATTAAATCCTCAAAAGACCCAGCCGTCCTTTAATAATATGGGAATAGGCATCTAGTCCAATATTTGTCAGTTTGTCACCTAATTGACACCTCCTTAGGAGAAGCGAGTGTATGTGTGTGCTTGCAATTTATGTCAACTCTCCACTCTATTTGCCACTCTTTGAGGTAAACGGTTTATCAAATTTGCACAGTTGAAGAGCCCTTTTCATACACCCACTCACTCCTGCTCTACCAGCTTATTCATAAACAACGAGTTTACTGAGTTCCAGTCCCCCTGGGAATGATACCTCGTACCAATGGCACTTGCCAAGTACCATGGACTTTAGAGTCCGTGCCGATGAAGTGGGAGAAAAGTTATTCCTCCATTGTTGCAAACTTGTCCTATTATAATCCCGTAGGTAGGGATCGGAGAATATGGACGGACCAGAAGTTCTTGTGAAGTTCCAAAGAAATAATATTGTTTGTGAGTTAATGGTGAGGAGATGTATGGGATGAGATAAATTGTAGTTGGCAAATGTAGATATAATATTTCTTACTTCAAATGGCATGAGATTGGTCCAATCCTTAAGATGCTGTTGAACTCATTCACCTTTCCCCCATAACAAGGTCCATTGATCCTCTATGAAATCTATTCACCCGAGCCCTTCAAAAAAAATTTCTAAGACATCGACTCCCGGTTAACTCGCATTTAGAATCCATAATGTGACCTTATGTGGCAGGTCAACTTGAGACTCTTGAGAGTTGAAACTTTAAGGGGAATCGAGATGAGGGAACTTAACTGTAAACGGTGAAGGGGTATTAAATTCAGGGATATGGTAAACTTTGAACATATTTTCCTACCATTTAGACCAAGTGATGTAATGTTCTCATTGAGTTTGAAAGTTTTTATTCAAGATGGGAACTATTTACTTAGTTTATTCTACTTATCAAATAGAAAAAGGGAAAGCTATCGGATACGATAAATATCGTCATTATAAAAACTTGGAAACCTGCATTGCTAAGCAATTTTAAATCTTTTTGGTACAGAATTAACTATTACGATTTCCTACTCTCGGAAGTTGAAACTTCCACATAACTATCACAGAGTAATTTGCAAATTTATTCTCTTGAAACTTTTGGCAACAAATGTTAAAGAGTATCCTCAGGCAAGCAATAAAATATATTTAGACAACTGATATCCTTTCAAAGCTGGTGAAATTGAAAAGTGAACCGGATGGATTTAGTGATATAAATTACATACAACAAAGTCCAACTTGAGACAAACTCTCCTTGAGACTTCAGAAATCCACAACTACCGATATGCAATCTTGAATTTAAGTTCCCCAAATAAATATTATAGCAACTTTTATATACATGGGAAAAATGGTAAGAGAAGAGAAAGTAATCAATTTTCATATTGCTATGTACTTTCCACATGATCCTCCTTACCAGATGAGCCTCATAGTTTATTTTTATCCCAACGAATAACATAGTGGACATTTTCTTGATCAAAGGTATCCTTTACAAAAAAATTCAATATCCATTGAATTTAAAAATTACTACTTCTGAAAATTCTCCTCTGCTCTCTCTCTATCCATCCTAAATTCCTTAATACATATAAATAACCTCTTGACTAGCTCTCACAGTTATCCATCTGACCTAAAGACACACACTGAATGATAGACCCTGGCCCTACCCCCCTATCAGCCAAGTCCTTATTCTGAGAACTCCTCAACTCGTAAGGAAACTAAAAGAGAGTTCACAAAGTTTCCCATCATCTGAGATTTTTCATTGCTCAGAGCCATTTCTTTATCTCCTCTCATCTCTTGCTGAGGCAGTCCCTCTATGTTTACCTATATTTCCAATCTTCCTTAAAGGAGTCGATTTAATCAAGTTCTTCTGGTCTTACTCTAAGAGATCGGCGGAGATGAAAGGGATTCCTACATTCTAATCTACTTGGGAAACTTCTTCTCTCAACTATCCACCTTATTCTCTCTACTATTAGAGACACTCTTAAAATTGAAGATTGAAGATACACATCTGGTCTGAGGAGAAGAGCGATGGATTCGAATCCAAATTCAACCCAGCCCATCTCGAAATTCTGCATGCATATATAACTATACGAGTTTTATAATATGCATATAAAATTCAATGTTTGGATAGCATCGGATCAGAGATTTGAATCCAACATCCACATGAATACCTAATCTCTTCCCCTTTACCTTTAAATTTCTCTTCGCACAAGTGAGAAATCCAAAGTAGTGGATTTTGGCATACGTGATCTCATGCAAATTTGGTGCATTACCCGATGGACCATTCCCTCTGGAGTTCAAAGGACCAGGAGAGAGTTCCCTTCTTTTCCCTTTTTCTCACTCGAAAGTTTCGAAATACTTTCCCATGCACTTTGGAATGTTATTGATCATTTTTCTATGATTACATTTTCATCACAGATTCCCCGTTGGCCAGATGTGCCTCGCTTGAATTCCTATAATATTTATACAGAATATCCCATCCTACCTACCTCAAGAAGTCAAACAGTATTAAGTTCCTTTTCGTGATCAAAGAGAATGTGCTGTCTGTTTTTAGTACGGTCCTACAGTTCCGTGAGATTCCTTCAAAAAGCCTTGGAATCAGCTTTGCCAAGCTAAGCCATCCAGCCTTGAGGAAGGAAGACCATCTTGAGCCATGTCAGTAAATAATTGCATCCAATTAGATGCGGTGAAACAGGGGGGATTCCCTAAATTCCTGACTTGTACGACGGAATTAGCTGTCCCTACCTTCAACCGTTATAGGGCGGAATGATCTACATGCAGCAGAAGCCCTTGCTGGCCATGTGATTTATGGCTCAGGGAAAGTATCTGAACAGTCAGCATTAGCCAGAGCTTTCTATGTAGAATTCCATAGGAGCGAGCAGAGAATACCTTGGCTTTTGCTAAAATAAATAGAACCGGATGAAGGACTTGGACCAGACGTATGTCCACGGATGCCCAAATTCAATCCTAAAAGTCCCGACGAACGTTTTTTGACTAAAACAGCAACAACAATAATAATATCATTCATACTTGTATTGAAAGAGAAAAGGAGGAACAAGGTCATTTCTAAGCCTGAAAAATTCCCCTAAAAAAGAGAGGACAATAACTAAATAATATACTGTCCTGCAGCACGGACTACGGACGTGATCCCAAAACCAAATGGACCAAGACTCACCCAAGACAGCTTTTCAAGGACAAGGTTGAGACAAGTGACAGTCTGTAAGACTCTGTCATGAATATTTACATCTCTTATAATACTTGTTTGGCCTGGGCTGTTTGGGATTCAGGGCTAGAATCTGCTGCCAAAGAAGTAACTACGATTACTTGAGTTCTCTATATGTGTACACACAGTACGTACTGTTAGTCAAGACAGGAGGACATGATGGAGAGGCAGGAGAAAGCGGAAAAGTTGTGTACATATTTGCCTAAAATATTTTATGCATTCGGGATGCATGGCAAATAATAAAGATGATGTACAAGTATTTCAAAGTGTGTATATATAGGGGAATTAGTTTCTGTCTCAGTTGGTTTACACGACTCCCCGGATGAAATTAGTCAAAGGAAGGAATTAAGGGAGTGTTATTTCTGCCCCCACTGACTGCCACTACTACTAAACTCCCAACGACTGATTCCATTCTCTGTCTAGGGGAAACACAATTAATTAGTCCTCGTCCTCTTCAAGAACATACATATACACGAGTCTCTGGATGTCGAACTCTAACTTCTTTAATTCTACAATTCCCACTAACTTTCCCTCCTGACTCTTCTTGCTTGGAGAGAATTATACGCAACTTTCCTTACACACTTTCCCCAACACTTTTCTCAGTCCATTGTTTCAGTTTTCGGGGATTTCGGCTCTCTTCTCAGAGCTCTCTACTGCGTAATATCGTTTTTGTGGTACGTAGGTCTATATACCTATATTTAAACATTTATACATTTGTCTAGTGTTGGAATTGAATGAAAGTGCATGAGGATTGAGGAAGAGAGAGAGAGAGGAAGGAAGGAAGTTCACAAAAGCCTTTGTGAATATTATTTCTGTCTCATTTAATTTCACTCCTTCTTTTTCCAACATAACTCATCGACCTCGCACTTTAATTGCGTACACTTCTGACTCCCTACGAGTTCAGAGGGGGCAAGACCATTGAATTTATTAAAAAACAGCAATCTCAACTCAACAGGATATGTATAGAAAGCTTAAGAGAGTTGAACCCCTTGTGCCGATTCTGAAGGCTCATTCTCCTAGTACAAATATATAACTAACATATAACCTTGGATCATTGCCCCTCGAAAGTATGGGAGCTCGAGATGCGTAAAATCCAGATAGTTTTTTCCACCCCAACCAGCTTTCTCAAAATTTCTTTATGAAGCTACTCATCAGCGACACTCAACTGTGAATAAGATCTTGTGTCTTGTGAAGATAGTCCCTTGTATTACTCAGCGGCACAGTCAATAGTATACGATGAACTATACTAATATTCTAATATGCAACTATCAGACCCATTCAGTTCATTTACTTCACCCTTTTTTGGTTAAAGATGATTCTTACTTCCCCTCCATCACTTCAAATATTAAGTGTCCTTAAACATAAAAGGATACATTTAGCTCCGAGTCAAATAAGTTAACTTGCAAAATGTACAGGAACTATATACACAGATTTTAGACTTTTCCTATAACTACTTGAAAGCACAAGGGACCCGGCAGCTCCAAAAAACTAGCTTCACAATAATGCTCGAGGAATTTAGTTGAGAAGTTCTTAAACACCAGCGTTCCTTTGTATCTCCATTTTGTTCCTCAGAATTCCAAGTGCAATGAAGCAAGAAGTATCTGGAGCTGTTATCAAGAACTATTGACCACCACCGCCACTACTGTTCGCTATATTTAGCACACCACGCACTACCGTCTCCCCGTCATCATCATCATCAGTCGCCTAGTTTCCCAAGTGAAAGTGACTGAAAGTTGAGATGTCGTCTATGAGCTATATCCTCCTAAGAACTATTGAGGCATTGTCTTGTAAAGAACAAGAGAAATTCTCTACGGAGTCTTTTGTACGTGATTTTCCGGAGATTCCATAGAGAAAGAGTTGGAGTTGGTAACTAACTATCTCCGGAACTGCGGCCAGGCCACATACAACAGCCAAAAGTGAGCGGCGGAAGTGGAGCTAAAAGTTACACTTTCTCGATCCAATTGACCACTCAGAAATACTCTGAAATAGAAATACTTGTATTTTTTTTATACAGACAAAACTAAACTCTCTATGAACAGCTAACGAGCCAAAGGAAATGGGATATGACGGGAAAAGCCATGTCCAAAAACTTCCCAGAATCTCTCATCCCAAGGCATACTTCTTCCCCTCGTCCTTGGCAGATGCAATTAGGCGATACATAATTGAAAATGGGAAGACCTTTGAGCCTCTGATACTCACACAAGTTCCAATACCTACGCAGACATTCCCCGCTACTCTGTACTGAATAATCACTACGAGTTTTTCAAAACGAAGCTCAGAGTATCATAAAATAATACTGCGAAACGCCCACCACACCGAATCTAACCGAAATCCTTAAGAAACTTGTCAGATGTTCAATATGGAGCAAAATACTATTTACTACTTAGTCCCAGCCAAATTCCATTTGACCTACCTTCCTGACCCTTACCAGTCTCAAATGAGATTGTCTTTAAGAGTCCAGTCCCGAAAAAGTTGTCCCATTGAAAATCCCACAATTACTATTACCATTACTACACACAAGCATGAAAGGGTGGAAATAGGCTGATGGAGTTGAGAAACTGGACCAATTTTGGCTCAAAATACTTTCCCATTTCTATTCGATGGGGCTCTAGTTTATCCTCTTGTAGTCCCCTAGACCACCTGGAAATCCTAAGAAGATGGGTTTAAAAGAGCTAGAAAAATACTCGGAAGAAATAAGAAGGTTTTCCCTGTGTCTTGTTGTCTAAAGATAAGAGCTTCCCCTCTCTCTTACGGTATGGTAAGTCTGAATCCATACGGCCCTTAGTCCTGACTACTCCTGACCATGTTCTTCGTGGTGGTAGATTCATATGATTTGGTTGTTGAGTAGACGATTCAGGAATTCCGTTTGGTCCCATGTGACCATCAGAAGGAATGACCGTAAGCACTCGTCTCAACTGCTCATCTCCTACTTTCTACTCTGAGATCAAAAGTTTCCCCAAGATCCTCTCTCCCTCCTTAGCCATGAAGAGGATCTCAGAAGGAAAGCTGTCTGTCTGTCCATAATGCTTGGATTGGTTTGACATGACATGACTCCTTCCTACTTTACTTTCTTACTTTGACCACGTGTAAACCTTCTTCGGGGCTGTGTCTGGACACCGCGTAGAAACTTTGGACTATTTTACTTATCCTGACGTTTTCATCCAGAGTCGTAGCTGGTGGTATTCACTGCTAACTACATTCTCTCTCAGCTCCAATAGCAATAGCCTCCACATTGTGTCTTGTTAGGAAGAATCGATCTTTTCTCATTTAAGTGCTTGCAGTTTTACAATTCTGAGCATTTAATCTATTCCCCGACATATTGCGTTTTTGCAGTACCGCTTGTTAGTCCTCTTCTACGTATGTGTGTCCATGTGTTGTCGAATGCTATCGTTTTATAACCCGATGGGTTTACGGTTCGGTAGTGACTCAATTTGCTTCAGCGATTATAGTAAACTCAGTTGCACATCTCTGAAAGCTAGCCTATCCTTTAGTTCTCTCATCAGGCAATCAATCTCCTTTGTAAATTCTCAGAGGATGGCCACGAGATATTGGGTCATACGGAGAGTACACAATAGCTTCTAGTGGGTTACTTTCTTCAATACAGACCACCAAGGCATTTGCTTAATGCAGAGAAGTGCAGCCATGGGTACTTCAACTAACATGCAGCAGTGGACAGTGGCTATTGGAGTCTGGAGAGTCTGAGAATTTGGTACACAGGACCTCAAAGGGATTTAAGTTGTCAGTTTAAATTTGAATTTTGTCAGTTTTGATGATCCCTGATGCAGTGTAGTATAGCATGTAGTAGGGATTGAAGGAAATATTTGAATACAAAATTTATGAAGCATATTATGGGACAATAATCGCGTTAAAAATTAAATTAAAACGTAATCAAAAATTGATGTTTCATGTAGCGACTTGGACAACATAAAGGGTGTGTGCTTTATGCTTATACCTTTTACCCTCAAAGTTCACAAAATTTATGCATCCTATCTAAATTCGTAAATAAACACCTTGAGAAGTTTAATATCCCAAGCCAACATTGAGAATCAAAATCAATTTGACTCACGAGTATTTCTCGTAACCGCTCTAAATTATTTTAACTGAATAAGTCTTTTACAACTAGTCAAGAAACTCTATTAAATTTCACACTAAAAATGACAGTATCACAACTCATTTCCTTCGTTCGACGCAATCAAATTATAAAACTACTTAATGCCATATAAATAGAGGTGAAAAGCTTAAAGCCTTCGTGCCCTGTCGGAGCGTCTCAGTACCTCACAAGATTAAGCCCAACCTGCCCCCATGCCATAAGCACACGTGGGCTTTCCCTTCGGAAATGTTTTATTGGATTTCTATCCTCTCAATTTCCCTCTGCACTTTCTCCAGCTCCTATCATCACTAAAATCTAGCCAACAACCCATGACACATTTAACACCATTAGTCTAACAGTCAGAGCGCACAATAACTTAGCTCTCTCAGTGCTAAATTAGTTGCCGCTTCTTGAAATAAATTATTATTGTTGATGAATAATATCAACTCTTACTTATTAAACTCAATTCTCAGCCCATTCACCTTGATATTAAAATTTTAAACTCCAGCAGCAGCTCTTCTAACGGCCCAACCTCCCAGCTCGTATGGAAGTTAGTAACACATCTTATTATCGCCAAAGGTTCTTCAAGATAGAATGCCACACTGGCAATCGTACTCACACAGTGTTGGTGATAGTTCATGCAATCCGGTGCAACTGCTGAATGCGTGCAAGCACGCTTCAAAACTTTGTATTTATTTACATAACTTTGACATTTGGTCTGGGATTTATAGGCCTCTTTATGTTTCATGGCTCCTTCCTTCCCTTATCTAAATATTTCCTTAGGAGAAATAATTTACAGTATCACAACATCTCATGCAACATGCGGACTGGAGGGCAGCAAGAAGAGCCCGGGTGAAGCGGAGTCATAAAATTAGAGTTATGTAACTAACGGCCACGCATAATTTCTCATTGCATGTTTAATTACTAACAAGTGCTTGGTTCTCATAATGGATCCAGGGCTGGGGGTCTGTCCCCTCCATACTTTGCAAGTCATGAGATTTACTCATTACAGCACCATATGGCCAAAGACTTGTAAGAAAAGCAAGTGTGTATGATAAGAGATATTCTTCTGTTTATTACCTGGACTTAGTTACTGTGAAATAATAAAGCATGCTATTTAGTAGATTATGGAAATTCACCTCCCGGCTTCAATTGACAGAGACTATTAGGCAAAGTTTGAAAAGCTGTGGACTCAAACAACTCTGAGATGCTCGTAGATCAAAAGAACCGTAATTTAAAGAGAATAGGGAGATTGTCCTCTGAAATTTGGCTATTTAGGCATTCGAGATTAGAGTGAGTATGAAAGTATTTGAATTTGAGTTTGATGGACATGAAATAAAACCACCGGAGTGGTTTAGGATGAAAAGAAATTTTAGAGGACATGTTTCAAGTCGGCCGTTGAAGAAGCCTTTAGGAAGTTAGATGGGAGACAATTCAACAATTCATCTTTGAGAACAAGTTGTTCACAAGAACTTGACAATAAAGTTTCAAGGAGACGCTCTCACTCTTGTTTCTCAAGAGCTTCATGTTTCCTGCGAAGAAAGGCCCGACTCGGCTTCTGCCTTGTACTTTGTGCCGGTGGTGGTTATTGGTGTGGTTTCCAACCTTCAGCTCCTCACGCTACTTTCCCCTCCCAGGTATACTTCCTGTACATGTACAGCATAACTAATAACGGGAATCTGGAGGTTGCTCGTGGTGGTGGCTCTCATCATCTTGTCCCTCTCATCTCCTAGAGGATCTCTCTAGTCTCTATTGAATTCGGCTTGTCAGTGAAATGCAAATGAGTCTACTTAAAGAGGAGAAAGTCCCCTAACTCTTTATCTAAAAAAGATCGGATGGGATAGCCAAATGGGGAAAACGTACTCTGAGCCCAAGTCATCCACTTCATGATCATGAACTCCTGCTTTACCTAACACGACTGATTCAAAAATCTACTCCTGCTTCACAGATATGCTCCCCTCTCTGCGTGTGTGTTACCGGCTTTTAATTGTTTTATACGGAGTGATAACTCATTCCTCCAATTACAACTTCAACTGCCTTATGCATTCATAAGAGGTTGACTGACACATAAGGCGTTCAAATTTTGCCCAGAACATGACTCGCTAAATTGTAAGCCATTATTTTCTGAAAAGTTATCTTTTCAATATTTAATATTTAAATACTCCACTTAATAATTTTGTGTTTAAAGTTATAATTTAACTGATCCATCCAATTTTAGATTACGATAACATTCAGAATGTTTGTTTTATGTACTGGCTGAACTAGCTTAAAGCACATAGCCGGTAACATCCTAAGAAAGCTAGTAAAAGCGAGAAGAGCATAAGCACCGTGAGACACGCAGAATTAAAATTTAGAAGCCACTTTAGACTGCATAAAGAGAGTAATTTGACTTACCGAAAATAATCATCGACGCTGCCTTGTAGGCGTCCCCTGGTAACAAAACAAAATGAAAAATACATAAGATTATCGCAAACACAGTTGTCTTCATCGCTTTCTCTCCCTTGCAAAAAGGTAGGAATCGTGTCGAGTGTTGGTTTGACCTTTTATTTTATGCTAAGTATCAGGATTTTTCGCCAATTCAGGGGAATCTTTATTGTCACTGTATATAAATTAACCATAAAATTCTACGAGAATATACATAGAAGGAAGATAAAAAAAACTCTTACCGTCAAATGTAGAGACTCGGCAAATCCACTCCCCTGTGGCGATGCAAGTTTTAAAAAAAACACACGGAATTATTTACATTTCTTCTTATATTCTATTCCTTTTGTATTCCCGGTCGTAAAGTTAAAGTAAGGATATGGGAGACAATAGCCGAGTTTGCAAATGGACCATGGATTAGAATTCCAAAGTCAACTCTCTCTCTTCCAGTACGTACTGGAGTAACCATGCATGCTTTTGAAATCCAATGGCGGATGTACTTGTGGGTTGGAGGCAAACAAATAGGTTAATCAAAGGATTACGATGGTTGAGGTTTATGTAAATTTTACCCCAAAAATTGAATGAATAAACAAGGCTGAGAGATACATGAGAAACTAGGCTTAGCTTCCCTTGCACATTACAGAACAAATTGAGACTTGAAAGCGTTCCGACAAGATTGATCTAAATAGTTCAGGACATACTGAGAAGGGTAGACTGTTAGGAAATATCGTGACTCATCGAGGCATGGGAATATATTGCATATGGATCTAAGTGGCCGGAAACAGTGGTATTGATGAATTTACATAACAAGGCTGGAGAACGTGCATACCCGTCAGTTCGATAGAAGGACGAATGATCTTGAGAGCTCTGTACATCTTGTACGTATCCGAGTCGGCCTTGTAGTCCAAATTAAGTTTGCCCCTTAGGATGCCAAGATCCTGAGGTCTCTGATTAGGAATCCATTGGTAGACTGGAGAGTGCTGTTTGTTGAAGAACCACTTGACGACTAGGCCGGCTTTCTCCCTCTCCTCGATATCGTAGTCACAGTCCAGTATCACAAACTCCTCCGTCCCGTTCCTTATCACGGAAGGAACTCTCAGGTCATTTATATGCACCCCTGTCACTCCTGCAAAGTCACAAATCAACAAGAAACAATCAGATCATCTCTAGAGATAGACAAACAGTGTACACGTACGTAGCATTGTTTACTCAAATCAGCCACCAGCTTTCCAAAACATCCAACCATTTACATAAAGGGAAATTGATATTTTTCCTTTCATTTCTAACAAAATCGTACATGTACCAAAGGGAAGGAATAAAACACTCAGATTATTTTAGTCCCCCACAAAATCCCTACCGACATTTAAGGATCCAACATTTTTTCGGAAATTGCTTACGACTTCCTTTAATACTTTTGAGAAGAGCCAGGAGTTAGCAGAGGCAGTAGCTCATACCATTCCCTGCATGTCAGGCTCACACATATGCACATACATTAGTCCAGGACTCCAGGAGGACAGCCAGAGTTACTCTTAAATGCAGTTGAAAGTGCTGAGGTTTTTATGAGTTGGTGGTACGGACATAACTTTAGTGAGAGCGTTATTCATACATGTACTACAAGTGCATGCTGTGCACAAGCACTAGAAACTTCTCCGAATGCTGCACCCGCCGTTCTGGGACATACACTTGAGATTTTTATTACTTCCGATTCAGTGTCAAGGGGAGAGCCGACAAATCTCGTCCCACTCTACACTTTTATCTCATCTGAATGGCAAGCTCAGAAATCCCCAAAACCCAAAGATATGGATAGTTTATCGGTGAACATTAAAGAGCTAATACGCTTATTATTAAGGTGCACCGTAGATAGCTTACTCTCTCTGAATGCCTGAGAACTTTTTCGAAATCTATACAAAAAATACATCTTCCCTACAGTATCTGATCCAAAGGGAAGGGGGGTGAGACGGAAGTGGAGATTTTGTCTCTTATGTACAATTTAATGGAGAAAAATTCCATTTTGTCAGCAGTTGTTCTAAGTAAAGATGCAGAGCTTGTGAGACTTGTTGGAAATCAATAGGGATAGAAATGCATCTTTTCCATTATAGTTTCAGACTCAGTGCCTCGTGCCAAAATAGTCTTCGTTACTCTTAAACCATTTCGACATGGCGAGGCTTTTATCTCATCCAGCATCCACAATCGAACATTCACAATCCAGCACAAGGATCCAAGTTAAAAAACTTTTTTTCTTGTACAGTTTCCCCTGCTTCGTAGACGGGAGAGAGAAGAAAAAAACAGCCCTGATTTTTTTTCCATCAGGCCTATAGCCCCGTCAAACATGATCACGTTTTCTTTCACTTTCACGCCTTTTTTCACATTCACAATTCAGACATACGCGAATACTAAAAAAAATAGTGGAAAAACATACCAAGGGGAGATTTTGGATTGTGTGTACTATAGTCTGTATGGTACGTAAATATTTCATATTCCTTCTCGGAACTGGATTAGAAATGATATTATTGATAGATAAATCTTTATCTGTAAAGTTGGCTCAATCCAGCAGATTAAGTCCCCCTCCCTCTGGACTAAGATTAAGGGGAGTTAAGAATCTATATCTCTCTTGTATATTAGAGTAATAATAATTTGCAACGGGTACAGAAACAGTGTATAGCAGCTACAAATTTAATAAGAGTATCATAATATCCTTCCGAATATAACATCCTCTCCATTTTCCATTAAACATTCAGCCGATGGTAAATGGACCACTTTGTATAAAAATTAGGTCATTGGGGATCTTTAACATTAATTTTTATTTCATTGTATCCATGTTACCCACTTGGGTAATGGAGACTCGTAACTTTAAGTGCATTCTTGCTCAAGGGCCTTTAGTCTGAATATATTTTGCTAAAAACCACACTACCCCACCGCTGCCACCCCCATTCCCTATATTAGAGGCTTAGACATTTTAAAAAAAAACTCTAACAGGACCCATGTGCTCTCAAACTAAGATCTGGTGACAAGGACTCGTGATCTGCATTATTATCCTGTAACAAGTCCATGTACTGGACTTGAAATGATGATGATAATAATAATAATAATAATGATATTCAGCATAAACTTATTCTGGGTAAAGTGTGGGAGATAAAATAAGAGATTCCATATAATTCCATTGTCCATACCAGTCTGGCTCACAAAATTCAAAAGAAGATTCAAGACGAGAAGATTCCGCTTCTGCTAAACCAATCTTCAATCTCCTTATATAACATTTGATCAATCCTGTTGTGATGTACTGGAGCTGAGCTATGCCTAAGTAAATTCCATCCCTCGTGTCTTACAAGTGACAGAAGGGAATTGAATCATAACTTAGGTCCATGTACAAAGATAAACTCTAGTTGCATGGGGTAATCCACCATAATACATATACATTGAGGATGCCTAAAAGCCTTCTACAAAAAGCTTGGATGATGTACTAGATCAGATCTCGAGATCAAAGACAACAGATTTCCCAAGATGGACTCAAATTTGGCTTGAAGATCCCATTTTTCGTGAATCTAAAATTTCCCTCTCCGTGTAGACAAAGGAAAACTGGGCCATGGGACAAGAGGACGATGAAGCTCAGGGAAAGTGTCTCTGTCTATAAAAGTAAAAAAGTAATGTGAAGTGAACTGAAGCCAAGAGGCAAATGGGTTTTTGGTTTCTCCACAAATATTTATACTCTCGGATAGGAAGGACAAGGAGTGAGAGACAGCATCAGCAGCAAAGGGTTATCCCGCAGAGTCCAGCCTCCCTTTCGTATTAAGAAAGAGATGTTGATCATAAAATAAGGAGACATAACATAACCATTGGAGACATGTGAGTAAACCGCTTTTTGGACCAAGTGTCTTTGTCTAAAGGACAAGGAGCACCCTCTTATCTCCTACATAACATCATCCTCTCTTCCATCTTATCCACTAACATTCAGAGTGACAAACGAGGCCAATTCAATCTCCTCCTACGACCTATTTCTACAAATCTTTAAATCTAATGTAGAATTCAAACACAAATTTCCCTTTTTTCCCTTGGCTCTAGTCAAGATTTCAATACTGCCTCTCTCACTCATTTTCTTGGATCCAACCGGAAACTTATCTAATTATCTTGTTTATCTTATCTGTGCTTGTAAAGCTTGTGATAAGAGCTTTCAGGAGTTGCAATGAGGAGACAGACAAATTCGAGAAGATAGACAAATTAGATTTAGTTTTATAGTTGGATATACCATGAGGATGCACATCTTTACGACTCACAATCAGATCAAGGTCATGGGCCATGAACTTCGAAGTTATATAAATCACTTAAATGAGCCCTGTACATTCCTTTTGTAAGTGACCAAAAATGTATTCAGTGCTGCTGTAGGTTTTATGGTCAGATCGCCAACTCAAGGTTGAAAAGTAGGACCAAGCTAGAAACATATTTGCTTGCACAAGGAAAAGAGAGTAAAGCAGCAGTAGCAGTTTCTCAATTATTACGTAAGCATCATCTCATTAGTTTACACACTGCGTTTTTTCCTCGTCAGAGAGTAAGGATTTTCAATATATTTCTAGGAAGTTTTTGAACTAGAGATCAAAGGCGGAATCAACAGCTCTGCTCCATTTAAAATGCTTTCTCCAGCCAAAAGTACTTACATTTCCAGTCCACCCTACAATGCAAGGAATATAAAATCTGCTTAGAAATGTACGATTAGAGTGTATAAATATAAGAGTCTTCTATAGATAGTTAAGGGGGAGCTTGAATCAACTTTACACTTTTATTATGATACACTTGCAACTGGAGATGAAAAGGATAGAGTGGAGCAGAATGTGTCTAAAAGAACCAATTCATGGCAAATGTAAATCTCCATCCCTGCTTCCCTCCTCCAGCCGAACTACCCGAATCTCCATTCCCAGAAGGTCCTGAGCCACTTGGTTGGGCCAAATGGCAAAACTATTCAAATGTTATGGCTTGACTAAGTCGAAATTATGTGAAGTTGGTTATTTGTGGGGCCAACTGCCCTGTTACACACCATGAATCCCAGCATCTCAAAAATCCTTTCACCAACTAACTCATGAAATCCACCCTGTTCAAATCAAACAGGAAGGGCATTGTCAGCAATCCGATCCGTAATGAGAGCCCTCCCCCAACCAAACACCAAGATGTTCCTAAAACCCCAAACTGCTGTCAGTTTATATCAAATGAAATTAGTATTAGTAGTTCACTGATTCCAAATTTAAATTCTCAAGACTAAACATCAAAAGTCTATACAGCTTCTACAACTTCCAACCCAACTCTTCATCAGCCTCTCGACATTAGAATGCTGCCACTGTAAATTAATAAATAAACACCCTCTCCATGACCATAATCATTCTCTCCTCTTTTATAATCATCATCAAGCTTAATGACCTTTGTACAGCAGGGCTGTCTCTTTCCAAACGCTGTACTGGGGAGTAAAAATGAAACAATTACCACCAGATAATTTCTCAATAAAAGTCTCTCTCTCTCTCTAGCGGGCCTCTGTCAAGTGTATAAAGTCTGGGTAAAAGAGCCATTTAACCTAACGTTTACCTTCTTCAAACGAGTGTTTTAATTCCATCAAACTCAAAGGTCTTCTCAGACTGTGTGGACTAAACTTTGGGAGCAGTTAGGAATGGTTAAAATGGCTAAAATGTTTAAGAGCAACAATTTAGCTCTAGCTATGCATAGATGGTTAAGCCGAGAATGTCTTGAAGCTGATGAAGCCTTGGTGTTTGATCCTTGATAGTGGAATAGTCATGTAACATTTAATGTTGGAGGAGGTTCTCCAATGCCTTTCTAACTACTTGCGTTTATAATTGTACAACTGGAGGGAACTTTGGCGCTAAGGCTCTCGACTTTACAGACTTGAAAGGAAGAGAGAGAGAGAGACGCACAGAAGTTTAATCTGCTTTCACTCCATCGCACAACATTAATGGGGGTTTTTCTGTGTCGTCTTCATTTCTGGAGTTGACTTTTCTCCCGACTAAACTAATGGAAAATAGAATACAAATTATCCCTCTGCAACGAACACATTAATTCTTCTCCTCATCAGACTACATTTGCCAAAAAGTTTTTTTTCTCTCTTTTCTTGCACTAAAAACAACTTCCTTCCTAAATCCTTTAAGTTTTTTCTCGGCAATACAAGTGCTTAAAAATTCCTCAAATACATGTACCATAATGCTCCTTCCTTTGACTAACCATTTCCTCTGCGAGGAATCTACAAACTGTTTTATTTATATTATAATTCCCCTGTCTTCTTTCCCAAGGAGTGAAAAGATTAGCCTCGTTTCTTTACTTAGTATTTCTGACGGAAGCTCTGTAGGAGCTGTGCGGAGGGATTTAGACTAAATACCCGAGACAATAGTCGACCTCGGAGAAGAGATTTGAATTCAATTAACCGTATTAGGAATTTATCGATGTGTATGAAAAGTAAAATGGCCGCTTGTCTCTATCGGCTCATCCTTGATAAGTGTGGATTTAGAAATTGAACAAAAGGGAGGGAGATAGAGACGGGGCTGTCATGTTCTACTTTTTCCAGCTATTCTGATATCCACAATCTTGGAGGTTCTGTTAGATGTAGTTAAGAAGAATTGGGTGTCACGTGTGTCTTTTTCGGACACTTTCCACTCGCTTAGTTTCCCATCTCCGAGTTCCATTTGGTTGACAGGCAATCTCTAATGGTTACTTCCTCATCATCATGTCATGTCATGCAGTAGGGACAAGTATTGTGGAGCTATGTTCTACTTTCCAACTACTGTATAGTAATATCAGGACTATTGGAGAGCATTCCATTCCACATTTCTCACCATGTCACTAGCAAAACGCCTTGGGTGGAGTTAGAACCTAAAAAACTTAGGTAAGAGTTAGATAAGTCTGCCCTGGGTGACCCAAGGTGACCTTAAGGCTTTCACGGGGCTTTACATCCTTACTAACCTATATATTTGTATCCCTAGAGAGCTATTGTAGTGAGTAGTGGATAGAGGATTCCAAAATCAAATCAAGCCACATCTAATATTTTTTAATTTATGTACGCGTCTAACCTATCTCTTCTACACTATGCGTAGGCAGTATGGCCTTTCAGAAATATCTCCTTTCCATGTCACTCGAGCTGCCTTGAGCCTGAGGGGAAGTGGAGGACGAGGTCAACTTACGCCATTCCTCTTGCAACCAATTTCCCTCTTGTGAAATTTCATCCTCAGAATCCATGCACACAGGAGTGATGGTGGAAGAGATGCTGTGACTTTTCATTCTTTACAGTTCTTTTCATGAATCTCCTGCTCTATCTCTCAAGCTCATCTGCATCTCCGTAGCCTCAAGGCTAAACATACAACTCAGACCAGAACTCTCAAGACGGGTTTGCTCAACTAAGTTAAGACAGGATTTATTTCTTATTCTCTGGAAAAAAGCACTGTGAAACAATTTCTCTCCAAGAATCTTCTAGAATCGAAAACACTCTCAAATGTAAGTGTACTCTTTCAATTCTTGTTAGTTTCAAATTTTCTGCTCACTATTTTTGAAACTCTAAACTGTTTTTTCTTAAAATCCTCAATTCTAGTCACTCGAGACAGAGTTGGGTGATGAGAGACGATGCTGTCGGTGTGTGTGTGTTAGAGAGCGAGAGAGAAGCTCAGAGGGAATGGATGGCATGTTGTTAGTATCTCTTAAAGGAGAAAGTCAGCTTTCACTGAATGCGACATAAAACATAAGCACGCAATTCGGGACAAATTTCATCTTCCAAGGATCAGAATGGAACACTCTGGCAGTCACCCCGCGAGACAAGGGAGGTTGGGAGCCTTTGCAGTTGTAATGCGGGATGCGGGGAATAACTATTTGCTCGTCTCCTTCCAAATCCACCTTTACCTACTCCGTCTAGCCGGTAGGAAAATACATAACCTAATAGGCTCATGGTAAATGTCATCTAATGGATTGGTATAAAATTTTATTAACCGGAGGAACGACATCAACTATGTTTTTTCCTTATTCTAGACCTATACATATCGGCATAGTTGATCCTCTAGCTCCTCTCTTCTTGTGCGAGGAGGATATCACCATTGCCCATCCGACATTAGAGATGAAACATCAAGTATCAGACATGAAGCATCAAAATCAACATGATCCTCTAAGTCGTTCCAGGCATGTATAAAGAGGAGGCTTTTGTAATGTGTCCCTTGCAATCTATCAAGGAACTTGGCCCTGGCTATGATGATGACGATGTCACATAGTCACAGAGAGAGCACTTGCCATCTATCCCTAACAGCCATTCGGGAAATACTGAAGGAAATGCACCGATTCCTCTCCCAACCAATTTGACAAAGTGTGTACAGACCGTGACGAAAGGATGACTTTCATGCTCTCCTTATATAATCCGAGGCTATAAATATCTAGTATTTTGTACACAAGCCGGATCTTGGCTAAATAAGTTAGCAACTTTTAAATAGGGGAACCCCTCACGCTTCACGCATAAAAACGTTACGTATCACATTTTTCCATCCATAATGGGCTAAATGGGGATGAATTGAATTGATATTTACAAAAGAGTGTGGAGGGGGAGGCAAGAAAGGGTTTGGCATTTACAGTTTATTATAATATCAAGTCGGTGGGAGGGTGAGGTTGGTTTTTAGCTTTATTTTTAAAACCAACATCACCCATCACTTGAGCATAATATCCAAAGTGTTTTGTAACAAGGGCTACCGCGTAAGTAAACATTATTTGGGGAATAAGTTGATAGATATGTGTACTACAGCCACCACAGTATATTAACTAATAGACTATATACTTATAGCATTATACAACCCTTTGGATAAGAGTTAAGAAATTTCATCATGGTAGAGGGTATAAGATAATCTTTGATACTATCGAAACACTCCTAATGCTTATGATGATAATATTAGATCCGAGTTTTTTCTCTCTCCGAGATTCTAAGATTTCCCCCTTGTTCGATTAATGCAAAAGAGCTTGAGTAGATATGAAATACCACCACAACCACCTACACTATCCCAAGCTATAGACATTGAGTTCCCAACCACCGGATCTAATATCTCTAGACACATGAAATCTGTAAGATTCCCTAATATTATTAGTCACTAAGTAGGGAGCGTGAATTTAATAGAGAGAAAGTGGCTGGAGAGAAACTTGAAGAGAATCCCATGCTGTCGATCATCATCTCCAGAGACGAAAATCCGCTAAGCCTTCCACTAAGCCCATCTAATTTAATGAGACCGAGTAATACGATTTTATTCGGCTTTCCATAGCCCCACTCCCAGCCCCAATAACGGATTCTACTTTCTCTTACACAGATAATACCCAGGTGATCGTTTTTAGTATCCATCCATCTATTCACTACTATTGTGTTATTGTGTTTACAGTTATATTTATAAATTAACCTTGCACTTTTTGCTTCAGCTGTTCTAGGAAAAGACTAGAGAGAATACGAGAGAACAAATTAAAGCAACTACGATGCATAGAAAAACTGTATAAAGTTAAGAAATGATCAACCTTCAAGACGTAGGTGCATTAAAAGAGCTAAGAAGCGATGCACAATAATCTCGGAAGTGGGAGATGGAGAGAGAGAGAGAAGCCCTTGATTAGAAATTTGCATAGGGAAAGTTACTCTCAAGTAGTTTTCCTTGTTATTTTCGGAGAAATGGTGTCGAGGGCTTGAAGACATTGAATCTCATCCAACCCATCAGTTCCTCACTTGAAAAGGAGGTAACAAACACAAGTCATTGGTGATAATTATTCAATATTCAATAGAAACTTACTACGTCCCCTCTCCTTTTCCATCGAATTAAGCCTGAGATTTGAGTCGCAATTTCCACAGCGGTACATACGTACTATAATGATCTGTATTGATTACCAATGCCAATTCCAGAGCCACCACCGTTCACCACTCGAGACAGCCCTTGTCTGAATTTAAATTGTGGGACTTTTATTTCCAAATCTAGTGATCCCTCTCCCGCCTCCCTTGTCTCCTTGGCCGTGAGTGTTTTCAAATGTCGAACTGAAAAAGTTGTACTTTTTTCCAACCCAACTTTCTCCACTGAATTTCCCTCTGTCTTTCTATTCCCTCCCAGATTAATCAGATTAGTACATCCGAACATTGTACAGAGGAACAACAGTAATAGCTGATAGGAGTGCGTGTGCATGCCACATCCTTCCCCTACTACAAACTCCATAGTTTTAAAATATATGAAATTTATAGTGATATAATAGGAGAAAAGTCTGGTAGAATATTCCAAACAATCCTGGAGCTAGATACATACACAAGATATGAGGATGATAATAATGGGAGGATTGGAATTAGGAAGAACTTAGTTTGTGAGGGAATATCTTCTTAAAAGTAGAATATTCTATTTCCTCTCTCTCTCTCCTCTCTGTAGAGACAAGAAAAAAGTTGGGCTGACGATGTCGGTGTTCTCGTCCACAGTTCTCGTGCATAATGACTAGGGATGGGCATGACAGGATCATTAATATTCGCGGAGATACTCACCCACCACCACTAAGATGCGAGTAAGCTCAGTCCACAATGCCTAGGATATCTGAGGACGCTTTGGTGGTCTACAATGTATTGAGCTTCATCTCTCTCACTGGCTCATAAATATATCGGAGATTTCATTCTTCATCCCCGATCCCTGGCTCGTCGTTCACTCACTCATTTTAATCTTGTAAAATCAGTCGAGTCATCCCTTGCTGAAAGGCCCTCCTGAACTGAGCAGCTCTCGTCTAGACCTCAAATATATTGGACTCTCGGGTTGTGAAATCCATACCGCGTAGTCTGGAGTCTTCTTAGGGTATTTGATTGATGTTTACAAATCGTACGTGGACTGCTCTCCCTCTCTCTCTGGTCTGAGTGAAAGGCTTGGATGGGCTATTAAATAAAATGCTTTTTGATGGATTGTCCGCCTACAACCGCCACCCTTCCTTTTTCCAACCTCTACCTCCGAGATTACATGTAATATTGGTGCATAATATTGTCAAGGAGTACTTAATGCTGGATTAAGTGCATTTGACTTGTCTTGCTGATGATGGCACGAGCTCGCTCGAGTTTGAAGGGTAAAGGGTTAAGAGAAAGTCTCTTGCATTGTATTGCATCAGGATTATAATGCTTTAGAGTTGAAATACGATTGGGACTATGAAAAATGGATTTTGAAAAAGGTCTATTCAGCACTGGATTCGAATGAATTTGCGAAGGGTTCAATATTTCATCAATTTAGGAAGCCAGCCCATTTTAACATACCCTAGAATGTATTATGTACGTATAATGACTATCGGCACTACAACAACAATAGTACCTGGGTAGTATGTGCGAGATAGAAAAATTCCACTAACGTCTGTAAATTTTTAACTCCAAGATCTTAGGGAATCGTGTAGTCCACTTATAAAAACTTCTAGTCCCAGATTAGCTCCGACTAAAAAATGAGGAAACTCACTTAAAGTCTTATCTTAACTTTCCATTTCCTCCTCAAGTCTCCAATTTCCGTCCAACTAATTCAAGAATTAGCAAATAAATAATCTACCAGTGTATTCTAGTAGAGAAGCTCTTAGGTCTACACAATTTAATGCTCCCCCATCGCCACAAAGACTGATGAAATTTCTGATTGGACGAGTCAAGGAAAGGGGCTCCAAATCTGGAAATGGCTTATTTATAATATCTAGAAGCTTTTCTCACCACTAAATAATTAATCAGATTTTGAAACCAACTCAGTGTTCAATCTTATTAACTTAACAGTTGTTCTCCCCCGTTAATGCTCGGCCAAGAGTTGAATAAATTATTTACCTTAGTATTTCAAATGGAAGTCCACATCCATTAACTCAAAAACTTATACCGTACACACCACCACCCGTTTCCTTTGAACTTGAGGGACTTCCTTTCATTTCTTATTTCTTTATCTCCTCAAGTCTTAACTTTAATTTACCTCAGTCAAGCGTTGAATCATTAACGGGATAAAAAAATAAATTCAAGACTTCCTAACAAAAATCTCCACCAAATTAAGCCCCTTAAACCACCGGAATGGCCGACTCCTCTCCAGTATCGGATTTCAAACACTACATAGATATGCGGAAGATGTGCATATATTTATTCGGTGGAGAAAATTATTATGTTTTAATTTGGAAGAAAATATCTTTACATTTCGACAAATAGCCAAATACAATTATAAGACCCTTATTGCTTCTGACTACTGAGAATTGAAACCTCAAGTTGTATACATTAATCCAAGAGCGGGTTTAAAGATCTGGAAGATCCCATTACCCGATTCCTGGGAGCAAATACAAGTAAGCCAATCTCTTTTATCGATCCTTTGAATAGATTAAGCAAAGACATAGCTTCTACAACTTCCCGGCTTGCCTTGTGTGCCACGCAACACATGATTGTTTCTTATAGATCCTTCCTATGGCTTTTTAATCATTTCCCTGCGCACAATATAATATTAAATTACACAGCCTAATAGATTAAAAGCCCTGAGACGATTTTTTCCAACCTGCCCTGTTATTGTTTCTAAGAAACTCCATCCACGTATACCGACGACCCACCAACATCTGTCTACGGATCGCGGACGTAGTGTGCAAAATTTATGCCCGAATGGTCGTACGTGAAAGTTTCATGTATTAATGTATATGCTATTATATGGAGTCGTGTACTTGGCCCGAGAAGGCAATACGTCTCTCGAGGCCATAATTTTGAATGCAAAACAAAAGGAAGTAGATCCCCTTTAGTTTCGTACCGTCTAGAGTGGCACACGCGGCTCTATCTTCTAAACTTGCCGAGTTTAGCGAGAGAGAGAGAGAGATGTCTAGAGACTTTGAAAATGAGATAAGCATCATCTCATCAAATTACATCGTATTCCATATTTACTCACATCTTGTCTATGTATATGAATTCTAGATAGGAGATTGTAAAGGCTTGGGAGCTTCGGACAATTCGGCCATGAGATATCCTCATTTATATTTCTATGCTCTTTTGAAGGAGATGCTCGTCAGAATCCACATTTGGCATTCAAAGGGAGACTTAGGGCTAGAAACTAGTTCATAAATTCAGTACAAAAGGAATTCCCATGAGCATGTATGAGTTCCTCTAGCCTTGGTATTGTGTGTATGTGGATTGTATGGGACCATAAGGTGAGTCTCCGTATATCTAGGGATAGCCCGGGTATTTCGTGTACACCAATTCGTAGCAAGAATATAAAATAAATGTACGGGACTAGGAAGGGACTCCGACTGGGATTTGAAGCCAAAAGGTTCGCCTGCACGTAATTCCTCGTTGGGTCATGTTCCCTCTCTCCATTTCATCCCCAGATCTGGAAATTTACAAAACACAGACCTTCTCTCTCTCTTTGGAAATTTCATAGGAATTCCAGGAGTCTGTAGAAGCAGGAGCATGGGAAGAGTATTCAAAATAATATTGTGTTTTCGGAACCTTTAGAAGAGCCCGGATCTCTTGAACATATGCAAACTCACATCTTTGTACATATCTCTAGAGCAGGCATGAACTCTGGTAGTAGTGAGATGTAAATCCATGTGAATGTGTGATGTGATAGGAGGACACGTGTATTTCCAATGTGGGTAGGGAATACAATGAAAGGGTTAAGGGAGGGCGAAGGTTGAGAGAAAATAAATTCTTGTGGAGACTCACATGGCTTTCCCTAAATTCCATTTCCCAATTCCTCTCCAGTTTTTTTTGCACACAGCCGGAATCCTTTTGTAAGGCTGTGATCAAATGCAAGTGGAGCAAATTGAAAGAAAGTTATTTCCCTGTTGGGTATGTCGTAGTCTCCTAGGGTCACCTCTTCATGTCCCATCACTGGGTTATCAAGGTGTCCCCCTCGAATATAAAAAAATCCAGCAAGTTGGAAAAGTTGTTGGAGTTTGAATGAGCTTAGTCTAAAATCTATTGAGGAGAAGGATCATCCCGATGTCTTAGATAAACAGGTTCCTGAGTCACACCGTTCGATAAATGTGTGATTATCGTTAAGAATTCTGAGAGAAATATCTTCAATACAATTCCCCACCCTCCAAGATGACCAGCTTATACCTTTTAAGAACATGGGTATTATTGGTTAGTGGTAATACATAGATTTAAGATTATTAATAATATAATGCATACACACACGTTCGATTCTGATGGATACTAGCTGAGTATATCTGCCAACAATACAACTCCATTAGCCCTAATGCACTGTTGAAAGGTTGTAGGTGATGTTGGACGCAGGTGTCAGTATGCAAAAACGTAGTCATAAATCATCTGTTTGGATTCTCTAATTTACACTTTGCTGATGTCCTTTGACCTGATGGCATGCATATGCTCTTTTGAGGTCTCGAGTCTTCTCAGTAATATAAATTACTTTAGAGTAGTTTAAACAAGTTGGTGCTCCAAGAAGGGAGAGGGTGTATAGGTAGGATTAATACATGAATATAATATGCCGAGTGGGAATGAAATTTTAAAGGAGGCCGGATGAGATGAGATAATTGAGGATGAGTATTGTTAAATACATAAGAATGATGATGAGGAATGAGAAGCCGTGGTGATGAATAATGAATATGATGAGATCTGAGTAAGTGCTCCTTTAAAAAGTCCCTTTGAAGTGGTCTCATGATCTCTCCATTATTAATGACTCATAAATCCATCCTCCATCATAATATATTCCCTCTGCAAATACGGAGCCATGTCTCCATCCTTCATACCCTGGCTGAGTATGGGTGCCTTATGGCATATGGGATTTTAAGCTCCACAATATCTACAAGCTCGATCATCGCCTTCTCTTCTCCAGCTCGCCTTTCCATACTATAACACCATCTTTTATAATTCCATCATCTCAATTCTCAATACAAGTCCCGTCTTGTAGAGAGGTGCAGAGCTCCACTTTGTATTTTACGAATTCGTGGGTGATGTCGTCATAAAAAATTCATTGCTTAAAAACCGATTAGATTGGATTAAATAAACCATTCCATTACATACTCCAGAAACAAGAGGGTTCATCTCCGTCTCTCCGGCTTCTTTCAAATTTACTCCAAGGATTCTCAAGCTCTGAGCCTTTAATCTAAAACTTTTCAAACTCTACGGCTTGAAATGAACTCGAGTTATTTACAATTTACAACCTAAAAAGCCAGGAAGAAATACAAAAAAGTCTTGTTTAATTGAAAAGAGCGATGCGGATCTCTCAAACAGACTTAACAATACACAATAAAAAATAGCAACACGAAATGAATAAAAAAAATTCTCTTCTCCCATATAACTTTTAAGGGGAACGGGGCAAGTAATTATTCACTGTCTTACAGAACTGTGTGAAAGATGGATGGATTTGTAAATAGAAAGTACAGAAAAAAACGTAATTGCCAGTTAGGCTAAGTTGAGATTTTTTTTCCCCTCCTTCAATGAATACATCTCTACACTCTTCTCTTTAATAATACAAATTCCCCCACTAACTAAAAGCAGTTAAAGAGGGTTTCAAAAAAGTGCCATTAATACCGATTTCGGTCACCCACAAACACACATAAGAATGGATGTACAGAGTAGATACGTCATTACCGCTTCTTGTTCTTCCTCCTTACTTCTCTTTGTTTCCTCCTCGAGGCATCAAATAAATAAAACTCTTTTTTAAAATTAGTTCACTCTTCTTTTCCTCCTATTTTCTATTTACTCTGACTTTCCCTTTGTAATCATCCCGAGTCATTAAAACGAAATTAAGGGGAAGCTGGGAAAATCCTTCTCAGCCTTTTTATTTAGACTACGGAGAGAAGGAGTTAAATTCAATCCAAGGAAAAGGAGAATATCTGTAGAGAAGGAGGAATTAGTTTGGAATGAGTCTACATCATACAAGATAAACACATTCACTCCAGATACCAGACACTTTACAAAGGCTTATATGTCTACTACACAATCGACTTGTGCAGACAAGGAACATGGGAGAAGGTGTGAGAAATTGAACAATTCCTCAGCCTCCGTTGTAATCCTTCTATTGAATTATAAATGTGACATGAAAAGACGTAAGAAGATACAACGTGAAGCTCCTTCCCTTTTCCTGATAGATTTTCGCAAACTCAATGAAACGTGGAACGGCAGGGGCGTACACGGGGTCAAACGTGACTATTTAATCTAAACAACTTACACACTCATATGTGCCGTAATCATCCAAACTCCCCTGTTTCCATTATAAATTAGATAATAGAAATTATTTCGTCATTCAAAGAGGCAAACGCTCCGTTTCGCCCACGAAATCTCCGGTACGGATGTGTCTCAAGTTTTAGACATATTAGACAAGCATGTTGGGTTATTAAACACAAAGTATGGCAGAAGGTTGCTCAGCGTAGATCTTATACGTTGTATCTCCAAATGTTCCCTGTATTATTCTCTTTAGGTAAAACAACTCGAGTCTCGCCTTGGTTGGATTTCCACCTCTGTGTCTATAGTGTAATATGTATTTCTGTTCTAGGTAACTAAAGCGGGCTGGAGAGAAACTTTTGGAGTTTGAAGATAAATGATACCGATAAATAAAAAATCTTGGAGCTCTCCTTGTCAAAAACTTGTTGTAACTTAGAGTTCAGGCCGTCCTTCCTTTCCCCGAGAAAGTTGGAGGGTTGGAGGGACTCTTCTCCGTAAGGCTGGAGGGTATTAAATAGCACACAGTGGCAGATTCCTACCTACGTGTGTACATGAAGCGGAGAGCTCGCATTTATCGACATAATTCATTCCTCCTCAACTCCTCTAGCCCCAAATTAAACTTTTGCAATAAAATTAATCAGGTTATTCTAAATATTCCAAACTCAATATGCCCGCCTCCATACATTGGTAAAGGGCGGTGGGACTGCCAAGGCAGGGAAAAATAGACAGCAATCTACCAATCTAGCATGGCTCTCCAGCACATCCCAATTTATTTTTGTAGACACTAACTCAATTTATCATTCTGGACAGACTAATCGATTTCTATTTAAAATAACTGCGAATTTAAGCACAATTTTAGCTCGGGCGTAATAAGGAAAAGTTCCACTTCGGTTCAACCTAGGGTGTTGAACAGGATATTTTATTTATTAGTATTTCTCACATCTCACATAAATGGTTCAAATTTGAAAGCCTTTTACACTACAGATCTAGAATGAAACTACACTGCAGATAATTTAGGAACAGAACCGGTAGCCATAGGGCTAAAACGGTACAAGGTAAAAGGCTAGTGATACTGGACACACATAATGATCCTTAGGCTTTGTTACTTGAATGTCAATGCAAGTGACTGAAGTGACAACGGCCAAGGGCCCTAAAGGAACATCGCTTATCTCATACTGACGGCAATGACCCCATCCCCTTGGAATGCCATTGTCCTGAACTGGTTGTTATGTCGCCCCTGAATAAAATATGAATGTATGTACTATTGAGATTCATTTTGAAAGAGTCGGCTTGAGGGAAACTATACACTCCGGTGGGAGCAGAAATGCTCGTACATATGTATGAGATTGTAAATATGTTAGACGCTGCAAAAGAAAAAAAGTCGACGTTGTGGAGGCCGAGTGATCTCCTTTACAACATTTTGGTCTCCGTTGACAAATCCGCTAATGGATCTCTGACGTCCTTTGGCATAAAAAAAAAATTCCCTTCCATTCTTATTTAAGAAAAATACATAGATTCCAGGGTAGAAAGAAAATAGTGTGGAAAGTGTGTGTGAGTTGAAGTTGGGATGAATCTATTCCAAAGTTGTGTACATGCACATTGAGCACAACATTGAATAAAAATCGGACCCTTTCTGATGAGATGGAGTCTGTATTGGAGCAGAATGTAACAAAAACGGCTTAAGATCAACCCAAGGGAATGTGCGAATTTTTATCAAGACGTTTTACTCGGGCTGGTTCTTATGGATTATTATACACTAGATCCAGCATTGGTGATGGTGGTTTTACTGAAAGCAGTGGTGGCGTCTAGGTCCCAGATGGCTTTGCTTGAGTTCTTTTTTTAATATGGAAAAAGTGTGTTTAATAGAGAAAAAAATGAAGATATTCCCATTGAAAAAGTGTTGGTAGTTTGGGCTTCTTGTGAAATGAATTCACACACACCTTGATTAAGTACGGAAAGATTTCCTCCGTCAGTTGCTACCGTGGAGTTCATCATTAACGTCTTTCTTTGGAAGTTTCATCAAGAATGCTACAAGGGTGGAGCCTTTAATTTCTTATAGAGAACAGCTCCCTTTTTATCCACAAACACATAAAGATTTGTACATTTTTTTGTATGTAAATTCATCTCCTTTTTCAATCACCGTTCTCCGCCAGTGTTGAATGTAATAGAAATCTATTTCATTATTCCCCAGTATCCTTTGGCACCTTTTTGGAAATATTTTGAGAAAAGTTCAAGAGACTTTCTAGGGATAGGATATATAAGCTCGAGTATGCGTTCTGGTGGAAAGAACTTGTAATTAATTAAAATAGTTTGAGTGTGAAAATTAAGAGTTGGGCTCTGATCTTTTTTCTTGCATTTGGGAAATAGGAAATCCTGGATTTTCTCGTATCTGCTTTTATTTATTTAATCTTTCTCAAGAATTTACAAACAAAACAAAGTTTATTTTACCAAGAATAGGGCATTCCCCATTGTAGATGGTCGTCGAGATCTTTCTTATAAGGTTTTTGCTTATCGAACATTTATTTGAGTTTTTGTAATACTTCAATTTATTTAGAATTTATCATCAAGTTTCAAACCTAGAATGTTATATGCACTATATAGTCTTCTCACTAAGTCTTAAAGGTGGATTGTATGCGTTTAAGTAATATTTCTTCTTAAATTGGATTCGTTGTAGAGTGAAAATGATAAAAACGGCTATCCTTTCCTCACGATTAAAACTTTGTACAATAATAAATGTTAGAACATTATGGATAAGATAAATATTAAATAAATTCACACAAACTGAAACTTTTAAACTTTTAAAATACCTCGAGGCTCGATGGATAAGGAAGAAGATAAGCTATCTCAATGTAATTTTATTTTTAACTCCGACCCTTGGTTTGAGGCTATGTGATATCAAATTCCATTCTTAGTTAGATTCTGAGCCACAATTGCTTAAAAAAATTTACCAGGAATTTTGTAAGCTAAGAAAGTTTGAAAAAAAATATCTCATGACCTAAAGCTTTGAAAGACTATACTCAGTCACGAAACCTCTTATCCGTGCATTAGCATGATTAGCATAATTTTGGATTTATAACAACTAGAAAGTCATAACAAAATCTAAAAACCATGATTACAAGCTCTGCAAATCCTCAGTCTTTGGGATGTATAATTATTTGTACCGGCAACCAAGTATTGAACCCAGCAGAAGAATATAAGCCCAAAAAAGTAAAGATAGCGAGCAAAAACTTGCTACAAGAAATCTAGGATTACAAAGCACTACAAGAAGAGCAGTTCAGAACAGGGACTCATAACTATTTTCTCCCATAAAAGTTTTCCATCTCCAAACCAAAAAGTTGTTAATGCATACCTTGCGAAATTAAAAAAAAAGAATCCTTCCTGTCTTCCATAACACTTAGAGAATGAATGTGGGACCATTAAAGGATTTCAATGGATTATGGAATCCAGGTCACAGGGGAAAACATCCGCCAAAACTGCTGGTACAAAGCTCTCTAACCATGGACAGGTATCCATCTACCAAGCGGGTATATTTGGCTGTGTACTAGTACCCCCACCAGAGAGTTTGGGACACCCAACGGAAATTACAAGCGGTGAGACACTGTCACCATACCAGTGACTCATCAACAGTGTTATAGTACACGATCAGAGATTTGACAGTGACATTTCGAAAACGATGAACGTGGACGTAGCCATAGGGGTATTTTTAAAATCGCCGTCGTCCCTATATCCATCAGCTACTAAAAATATTAGGAACGTCAATACTGTCTCAAGTCTTGATATTAAAAGATAACACGATGGACCTTCCCGACCCCTTGGAGATTATATATCGTTGCTCAGTACGCCCACAGGGATTATAGGGAAGTTGACTGTGTGAAGCCATGCCGTGTGAACAGGCCATGGCAAGTTGTCAATTGAATAGGTGATTTAATTCAATTCTATTCAATTTCCCTCCGTCTGTAGTGAGTCCTTGGAGAAACGCTCATTGAATCGGTGAGTCGGTCTATTCAATTCTTGATGGCTAGGCTGATTCAGTCATTGACTCAAGTCCGTGACATTTCATTCCAATTAATTGCATTATTTGCCAAATCTGTTCCCATCCTTCTGCGCGCAAATTTTCAGCCTTGAAGCTCAATCTACTCTCCATCAATTTGAGTCCATAAACATGGATCTAGGGTGGAATACAGTACTGTTTACAAAATGAGTCTGACATATTTGCAGAAACTAAAATGTGCATCTACTCTCCCCGGACACCGGAGTTTAAATGCTTCGATTCTGAGTAATGGGCCTGGGAACCGGGTTGTGATTGTGATGTCCGGAGAGATAAAGCTGTTAAATCTCGTGCGTAGTATTCTCAGTATTCTCATAGGATTGCATAGCTACTACTAACAGGTCTAAAGTGGCTAAAATCTCGATCGTTGACACAGGCCAGTTCCACCTGAACCAATCTCCTTCAGCGGACCTTTCAGTCCATGAGGCTTTTAATTCAGTAATCGTAAGCTTTTAATCCAATTACGAGCCTGTGAGCCCAGAATCCCACTTCCAAAGAGGGAGGAATATAAAGGGCTTTGTAAAATCAGGGGACGGGACAATCCACTACGGGCAAAAGTCGTCCTCTCTCTCTCTCTGCTCTCTGGTGTTGTCACTTGTACTCGTCTCTGTCAACACTATGCAAACTGTGTAGGACCACTAATTTGGATGCGGAAATCCAAATGGAAATCCAAATTCATACAAGCAGAAATGAGATGTATAGATCCCCCGTAGCTTTATTTTAAATACATCAGCCTGACTTGGAGATTAGTGGAATGCCAAAAGAGGACAATGAACCACCACCATCACCACTACCAAGGAATATAGCCAGCTATCATATACCTCCGTACCACCACCGCCATCATCAACGACTGTAGCAAAAGATGATGTGCAGAAAGAGATGACAAATGAGGAAGATTCCAGCCCAAGCTGGGAATAAATTCGAGAAGGATTATCATGAATAGATAATTATTATTATGAACTGAATGAATCCAACAAAGTTAGTCCTTGTCCGCTGAATCCGCTCTGGTTCAGCAGTTACTTACATACCCCGGCTTGGATAAGCTGTCAGCCTGTATATACAAGTGTGATCCACTCTCTACCTTTTGTACCATAGGGGAAATGAGGGATTTCAAAATTCTCATTCATCTCTATTTTCAGCCCTGAGAGTTTATTTTGACTTTTGGAAGCCGCTCAGCCTGAAACCGAGGAGAATAAACTTATTATTATAATCATGATTAGCATTATCCGAGTACTTGGAATTTGGAAGTAAGAGGAGGAATGAATACTACAATATTGAATATTATTAACAAAAGAATTGCACAGAATTTATAACCACCACTGCCAGCCTGACTTCCAACAGTTCAACGAGTATAAAGTAATGTAAAATATAACATTTAATTTCTGTCACTCTGCCTTTACGTACAAGAGTACCTTGGGACTGGAGGGGGCTGTATTGGGGATTTCAAACTATTCATAGTATCTCGTATTGCATGATGAGTAAGGCGAAACGAATCAATCACTATTTCACGTTAATTTAGCTAATTTAATATCAACCCCTCTCTTTCGGTGTGCAATGTAGCAAAACCAACCAGCGTCTTTTTGAAACGTCTAATTCCCCAAACTATACAACAATGCTAGTATGGATCTATAGATCCATTCAGACGGATAATTATAAAGCGGGCCAAGGCTCATTGGTATTCTCCGTAGGTATTTAGGTATACGTGGGACTTTGCTAGATTAGATTTTATTCTTTGGTGATTTATTATGCACCTCTTGTATCTGCAATGCAATCATACATGAAATGAAATTAATTACTAGTCTCAATTTCCATCAGATGTTAGACCCCGTTGGAATCCTTAGAATGATGGGAAGAAACAGCTTATTCCGCATAGTTAAACGCATGGTATATATGCACAGTGTCTTCATTCCAAAATCCCCAAACTTTTAGATAAAAATAAAAATTTCAAAACCACATCAGAGAACAAACTTAGTAAACATAAATAAATCTACTACGCATTTCTCGACATTTCCAAATCCCAGACACACAGTCTACTAGATCCGAAGGCTCTAATGTATTTCTCTAATGTATTCCACGGTAATGGATACAAATGTAGTACGGACTCCTCTCGGGCCATAGTCTGTATTATTACAACACCCAAGCCTTTGTAGGTGAAGGAACCTATGAAGGGAAAAGTAGGGAAAGTCATGCGTTGATAAATAATAATCAGGGAGTGCTTTTATCCTCCAAGGCTCTAATGGTCACCACTGACTAGCGTGGCTTATAGTGATTCATAACATAAGACTCGATTCATGGTTGGTGATGGTGTTAGTGGTGGTATGGGGCTTCTGGTGATGGTGAATCCGCATATCCATTCATCCATTCCACAAAACTATAAAGCCAGAATCAATGAAATCAAGCTGGAAAACATGGTCAAGCCATTATCTACATTAGCACTCGTACAATATGAGTTTAGCAGGGGATAGTGGAGGGCGAAAATTCGTATTTATCAGCTTTTATTAGTGCCGGGTTCCAGGACCTGTTTTGAGCTGGTTGATTCCAGTCGGGTTATTCCTACCCGGTTATTCCATCCTCTGTATATTCGTCCACAGTGTTTTCACTCTCTTGCAATTGGATTGGATCATTACCATTAAGCATTAGGGAGTGAAAGTCCGTATGGGTCTGAATTACAGGATAGCTAGTCATGGCATGGCATTACACCACCCAGCCCAGCCCATCCTATCCTCAGGCTGGCTATTAAATGTGGATTGAATTGCACAAGCAAATTGCCTTTGTTTCCAGCCCAGACTAACCGCATAATGATACCGAAACGGGAGAGGTTTACAGGTAGTAGTTAGTAGGAGGTTGTTATTAGGCATAGGTGGTCTGCTAATAAATGTACCACGCACACGTGCATGCTCTCTGTTAGAGCTAGACGGAGTTTATCCTTGCTCAGTATTTTAACAACAATCATACTTTGGGGATTTAATTATTGACAAAATAGTCATTTGGTACTGACTGGCACTTACTACTTTTGAGTATCAATATGCAGCCGATGGGCACATTTATATTGACAGTTTCTCAACATTTGGCGTCAGTATCAATTTAGGCAAGAGTATTTGAATATTATGAATGGATTTTATTTTACAAGGGGGGTCTTGTAAAGATTGGATTATTTATTGAGCTGCTAATATACCACTTGATATTAAACTAAACTATTCACTGTCCGATACTTACTTTGATGAAGAATAGCCAGTACTTTAATTGTAGAACCTTATTTTAATGATGGCTCAAGCTTAAAGGTTTGAAATCCCACCTTGGTAGATTTAATACAGTTATAAGGTTTGTGTTAAATAAATCTTTATCGTTATTAAAGGCTCATACAACTCAGTTAATTGTCCCTTTGTTTGATATTTGTAAAATTTGTTTTCATATTAATGAGATTCGTATAGTTATATGACGTTGCTTAATTGCTCATTCAATATAAATAAATCATTTCTGTTTTCAGTTTCATATTTCTTTTGAACCTTTGGCATTCAATCCTCACTAGACCAAAACCGGAAAAATATGCTTGATTCCTTTTCAAAAGAAAACGATGATGAATATTTGCAAATGTTTTGATGTAAAGTATTCCAGGAAGTAGTCTAAAGTATTAATAATAATTAAAAAGGGTTAATACTATTGACTAAAGTTAAGCATCCCAGTTTGATTCTTATAAGTCAAGGGTTTATTAAATACTTGATTTAAATTAACTTTTGCACTTAATTAATTTCTAAAAATTGAAATTTTAATATTATAACACGTCTGGGAGGAATTAAGTTTGCAGATCATAATGAAATTAGTTCTAAATTATATCGTTATATTTTCAATTTATCGTTCATACGTTAAGGGGGACTGTAAGTATATTTTGTCCAATTTAGAGCTGAACATGATTTTTTTTAATGTAACTTATAAAATTCGTTAATATGTCTCCAGACGAAGCCAAGTGCCATGAAGGAGGGGCAACGGAACAGAATATGGCTGTCTACATAAGAATATCTAGTAATTCTAAATACATGTGGTTCCATCCTAATATTGTTCCATCTACAACGTATGATCATGCAGTGAAAAGTAAAAAAAAAATCTAATATAAACTAAACTAAACTAAACTAAACTAAATAACAAAATAAACTTTTGATATCTTTTACTATTATCTTTGACTAGTTGCAGTCATTAACAACTCACGTGGTTAGAATTACGTCAATCATTGTGTGTTACTAACCTAACGCTTTCGGTTAGTTTGTAACTTTTCAAAGTAAAAGGGTTGGCCAGAAGATATCCTACACACGAAAACTTAAGGTTTCCCATTGAATAAGTTTTGAAATATATAAATCATACTAGTCACTTTTCATCAGTTAATTATTTACGCTATCAAATCCCTTTATGAAATTCTGACTCTGGTTGAGAGAAGGCTGAAAAGCTTTTTGGAACTCTATCCTATATACCTCGGGATTGCTAAACAATAATTAAAAAATTATCCATTGCTACTTAAATGAATAATTTTGAAATAAAGTGTTTATCCTTCCATAGCCAACATAGACTTTTGTTTATCTTTATCATTGACATATTTTAAGATATTTTAACTATCCTATGAAATCAAATTATTTTCAGGTTGCAGGGAGATGGACATGGAGTTGGCTGCAATTACAAGCCTGGTCGATTTCAAAAGCATTGCAACATTCTTAAGTAAGTTGAATAGTTGAATATGAAAATTTACCGCAGTCCGCAGACGACAGTGTTGACAATTAGTCGTGCATTTATATAATTAAAATAAAGTTGAATTTTCTAATACAATTACAATCCCATTTTAGTTCTAATTAACTCGAATTAATTTTTTTTGAATGATCCATCAATTTTTCCTTTCAATATTATAAGGGGGTTTGATACCTTGGTATGACGCTACGAAAAAGATGCATTGGATCTCTGGAAGCGATGAGACTCTTGAGGGGAATTGGGTTTATAACCAGAACAACAAAAACCTTTCATTTCAACAATTTTATGGCTGGAATCCTCAAGACACATCTTACAAAGTAAATAACTTTATCGCCTCACTTTATCCAAATATACAAATCTAATCAACTGTTAGGGAATATTTTGTTTGAGATTTGTACTTGGCATTTTTTGTTTCGATATATTTCAAAGGCTGACAAACGCGCAGATTTTATGTCTCTATACAATTCCGAAGACACGTTAAATCTGAAACGATATGACTTTGTCATGATAGAGGCGGAGAGTGAAAACTCTGGCATATACTGGCAAACTTGGATTTGCCAATTCAAGAGCACAAGTCCATGCTTTAAGGACAGTACAGAAGGTAATGAAATCCGACTCGATTACAAATAAAGTCTAGGTTACTTTTTGTCACAGCATTTCCAGGAAATTTAAAGCTGTTGATCTAAATGGTTTTATTATAGAAAAAGAGAACCGGGCCATTAAGGATACATATAAAAAAATCGGAGAAACTAAATACAGAATGTTTTACATTGCAAAACAACAGGCAAGTTTTCGGAATATTAAACTAAAAAGTTGAGCCTCAACTGCAACGATTTCATCCAAATTCTAACTTTCTTTAGAAAAGCTGGTACGGAGCCAAGGACTACTGTCGCTCAAAGTCAATGAAGTTGCTCGACTTGTCTGTGTCTCGTAAGGAAGCCCAAGGGATATACAAACTCTTACGAGAGTGGCTACTTGAGAACGGTAATTATCATCTTTAGCAAAACCTTGTTTTAAAATAGTATTTCGTATGAGTATGAGAGGAAGCAATACATTATTGGCCATCAGGAAATTAGTTAACTTAAAAGTAGAATTCATAAAAGATACATTTAAAATTTAACATTTAAAACTACCCGAATCTCACTTATAGAATTGCAAGCAATAACCAACTCCTTTCATTTGGCTGGGAAAAACATTAAGCTGTTCAAAGGAAATAACGATATTCCGTGGGAGTGGTTCGATGATCGATTTCTAGATCAGAAACAGGACCCACTTCTAAGTAAAAAGTTGGGGCGGACAAGAGCGTTTGGAAAATGCCTGGCCGTTGGGACACTATTTTTAAATGGAACGGTATTTAGCCTTGCGAGGACCCTTTGCTCCCTTCCTCGTTGGGTTATCTGCTATAACGGGAAATCAAATGAGGGAAATGGGAAAGATCATGGAAATTCTACAACTACTAAACAACCCAGAGGTAGAGGAACTACGGAAGCATCCACAGATTCGGAAACTACGGAACCATCCACAGATTCGGAAACTACGGAAAAATCCACAGATTTGGAAACTACAGAAGAATCAGTTACCGACGAACCATATTCTAAATATAAATAAGGTTCTTTGCAGTGATTGAAAATTATATAACTTTTAGTGTTTGAAAATTTAAACCACGAAATGAATAGACTAACTCAGCATCGTTTGATACGGAAAATATTACTCATACTACTGACTGTACAAGGATATCTTTGGTTTGTAGTCTGTTAAACAAAATGAAATGCATGCCAAATGGGAAGACATGATTTCGTGTATTTATAATTGTAACTACATTGCGACTATAAATCGACTTTCATTTACGTTCAATTGATTTCAGCAGTTGCACAAAACAGGAAAACATAACCGAATAACATTTAAATTCCACCAATTCCCCGCAACAGTTATAAGGTAAATGGAATATTTAAGACTTGCATTTTGCGTTGTATTGTTTTTCTATAAAAAACACAAAAATTCAATTCCACATTCCAAGTTCCAACAGCACAGAAAGAAAGTATAGTGGATTGGATTATTTTTAGTTGGAGTCTCAAAACTTGACCCATACAGAATAGGGATGAGGAAGCTTAGAAAATTGTGTGAGTGACAGGTTGGACGGTTTTATCCTTAATATATGCATTAAGTCCATTTTGGAGCACAATTTCTTTTTTAATTGGAAATGAATTTAAATGAAACGTAATTTAAGGTATAAGGATCCTATAATATAATGCTGTGCATCAGGGTAAATTTTTCAATCCCTTGCTCTGGTCTCCAAATTTCATATGGTGAAGGAAATGGATTACAATATCGTAGCCTTCCAAATTCATTAGTCACATGAATGCATAATTGAATTTCTTCATCTGCCGTTCCACCCCAAAAGTGGAATTGCCGAACTGGTCAAGAGCCATGCATGATTTTTTGATTAATATCACTTTTACTCGTCCATCAAAAGCACAATGTGGACAAGGCTTGGGTCAAAAGCCTCATGGGTTTAAAATCTATCTGTCAACGCTACAGTATACTATACTAGATTAGCATGTGAAAAGTATATCCTTTTCAATACCCCGCAGGCTCTCATTACATCGAGGTCGAGTGTCCCCTTCCGGGTACGTTCCCTTTGAACTTATCAAATATGAAATAATAAATGGGTCATACTGGTCACTTCATAGTCTTTGTGGTTCGTGGTTCCCCTAGCTCTGAATCGTCTTGCACAGCTCGAATTCCAAAGAAAATACGCGCAGGGAAATTGTAGAAAAGAAACTGCATCCCCACAAGTGAAATTAATAATTGACTCCGAGCTTGAGAAATTAGCCATTGTTAAGCTCTTGGTTTCAACGAAGCTGAAATTGAATAATGATTCATGGAGAGAATTTAAAAAGTTTCACAATTAAAACCTCCTCCAAACTTCCTTACATTAGCAAATTACATTGGGATTATCCCACATGTAACTTGGAAACGCCTGCAAGGCTTGCAAATTTACAATCATTCCATCGGAACTGAATAAAAGTTTTCTGCTAACTTCTCCATGTCGTTCTGTCTACCCTTCCGTTTCCAAGCGTGGCAAGTATCATTGGGATGCAGTTCTCCTCAACTCTATAATAATGGATTACGGAATCGACAAAGACGGAAGGAGGATTTCCTTGGAAAATAATTCACATTCTTCTCATTCACCCGACCTGGATACTGAAGCTGAAGCCACTACAGTTTAGCTACACAACCAAGTGAGATATAGTTCAGTCCATTCATCCGTTTGTTTCCCTTTTCTTGTCTATTTCCTTAAAATAACACATCTATCCGCCTAACTTCACTCTTCGGAACGATGGATAACCCAACCGGAATCCACCTCACAATCTTTTCCACTTTTTTTTACCCCGTTTCCACATCCCATTCTTTAACCTAGAGTTTATCACTGTGAAACGGAAAAAAATGGGACGAGTATCTTGTGTTGGTTACCAGTTATCGCCACGATACCACAGATAACCTACCTAAGGATGGCCTGACACTGCTAAATAGTTCTTTCAAGCTTTTCAGCACAAAAAACAATGCGTGTTTATAACCTCATTTGGGTAGGGACTTGTTTGAAGATCTTTTTCTTCAACATTCCTCCGGAACTTAAGTTTCATTTTACAAAAGGGAGGTCCACACCACAGCGGATCGCTTCTTTGACATTTAGACTCTTAATTGGCAAAAGTAATCCAAAAAAGCCCTTGGCCGAGCTTATTGAAACTTTCTGATGGTATTGATTAAGTTTGTCATGCCGGGGAGAAAGCCCTTTATTAAAGATATTAGCCATTAATCTGTCAGTGGGAGACGAGGGAAGAGAGGCCATGTATATCCGGAGCGTATCTTCAATCCGGAACTCATTTATCCTGTGGAGTTTTTTCTTCATCAGACTAATCTCAGCTTGAACGTATTGCGCTACTCAATCCTTGTCCGTCAGTGATACCTTGAGTTGTTAACATTCATGAGATTATTTTTTTTCGAAAATTGATACACACGAACTCTGTGGCTGACATGCGACATTGTCCGTGTATACAAATTGCAAAAAATACTTGAGTTTCAATTACTTCCTAATTCCTAGGATTCCTAGGAGAACAGTATTTTTGTCATCAGCTTGTATTGATTGATTAATACTGACTTTCGACTAACTATTGTTGTATGGAGAAATCTATCCGTTAAAAAATAAATTATCTCTCAGCTCTCTGAAAAAGACAAACAAGAGAGGAAATGTATCCTATGCAAACTAGCTCCTATATACATACGTACTTTAAGGATATTGATTAGGAATACGAGTGGCGTTGATGAATTTCCCATTGTTAGGGGGGAGGCCTTATATCCCAAGGGAAAAAATTAAGTGGGTATTTTATAATTATATTCGTGATAAGTTCCTCACCAGAGGTGATCGATGATTTTGAATTAACGCCCGTGTATATTTTAAACTCATATATATTAAGTTATGTGCATACGAGGTTTTTTTTCAAGAAACGGGACTTTTCCCATTTTTTCAGCAGATTTTCTTCAGCCCGTCAGCAAAGACTGTTCTTAATCATTGTCACTTCATTGAGAAAATAAATCTTTTTAGTTACTTCTGGAGACTTGAGCTAATGTTTGCCTAGCCTTGTGTTTCTTATGTTTTTTTCCCCTTACAATTTGTGGACTAAGTAGAAGGGGTAAGGTATATATATAGATTCTGTATACATTATTGTATTTTCGTATCTCCGTAGGTTTTTTCCCCTGCTCAAGTCTTTGTATTTATTTTCTATGCACACAAGGAAAGCCAGGAGAGATTGAACATTGTCTAACTTTCTGAGACTTTTGGAGAGATTTGAGACTTGTGACAGACAAGGGGATAAATGAGTTTGGCAAAAAGTGTACATTACTCTGGGGGCTAGCACGTGTTAGTGTTATTTCTTTATGAGAGGAGTGAGAGTTGAACAGAAGGGTTAATTCACACCTTATTAGTGTATCTCTAGTCGATTCTAAATAGGCTGAAAGTACAAGTAAAGTAAACGCTTTAGGGTTATAGGGAGAGCTCTCAGTAAACCCGTACAAATGAGCGTTAATGAGTTTAGACGAGCATTGAGAATCTAAGGTTCAGTCGGGGACATTCCAGCTTAATTTTCCATCTCCTCTATAACCCAATAATGAGACAAATGATGATCCCTCAGATTGTCCTCAATCATCCAAGTGACAATTTACAAAGTCCCACTGAATATTGGATTTGAACGGAAGGTTCCCTAATTAAGGATTCGTTAGTAAATACCCTTTACTTTCCCCGACCTTAGGACCGTGAGTAATGTGTTCATTGGATCTTGGTCTAACTGGTGTATTCATTTATGAATCGAAACTCACAATTAGCGTATGGGATCTGCTATTGACTCTTACAAACATTATCTCCCTCCTTATTGTTCGGAGAGACATGAGGATTTGACAATCAAGTAAAGTTTACTTCGGGTGGATGTGTGTGCAGTTGGTATTAGTATTTGTACGTGTGGACTCGAGGGTGAATTTGAAATTTGAATCGGAGACTTTCCATCTGCTTTTAGTAATTTATCCACACATAGATACACCAAACACACACACAATTGTACAAGAGCGTGACTGGGACTCCCAGTTGGAACTTCGGGACTTAAGTAACTCCGAGCCCGGGTATCCTGGAATTTCTTCCTTTACCAAAATTCACCTCTCTCTATATGTTACATGTGTTGGTATAACTAGCGACTAATGTGAGACGTGTACATGTATAAAAGCAACTTTGTTTTATTTCTCTGGTGAAATGAAGTTGGTAGTGGAGAGTTGAAAGAGTGTCCGGATCATAATGAATCCACTGGTCCTTCTCCCCAAAGACCGAATTTCCTGTACACCATCCACGAAGAGAGTGAACATCGGGTAGCCCACAAGGGACGGAAATTATCTATCTGTCACTCACGTACTTGTAGAGGCACACAGCTCCGCTCGTGGCTTAACTTCTACCCGAATTCGGTTTCTCCAGTGGCTTAGCTTCCCTTCCCTTACAATTAGTTCCGACTTTGACATTCTACCCGGCCCCAATCTCATATCCAATCCCTCATATATTATAACCGAATAAATATATACACAAAGTGGAATTTTATGTCCCTTCATCTCCAGGCACAATTATATCATTCTCTTCTGCCTTTTCTACATGCCAAAGTTATGATGGGGAGGAGGATGACCACAGCTAGACCTTATCTCCATATCCTAGTCAATTCGAGATGTCCAAGTTTCTCCAGCGATATTCAAAACTCTAAACCCTTTTACCGAACTAACTGGAGGAATACGGGATGAGTAACATGGACAGACAAAACTTTATGATAACTTTGCTACTCTCTGTAGTCCATACTGCTTTTACTTTGCCTGAGCGTAAAATTGACTTGTCCTATTATTTAATACACTTGAGGCATACAAAATACAAATACAATACCAATGCAATGGCTTAATCTTCATCCTTCTGTCACCATATTATATTTCCATTTCTAAAATACTTGGGGCCAATTATTCGCCTCCACTCTCCACCAGAGTAGAATAATATCCTCGGATTTTTTTTCAATCCATTATGTAATTTAATAGAATCTTTCCATGCATATTCTCAGCTTGTATACATTCCACCTCCACTCACCCTCTCTTCATGTTTTTCCCACTTTTTTTCCCTCTGCAAGATCTTCATTCTCCAATTTTGTGCATGACAAGAGAATAACTGTTTTTGAAATGGAGTAAAAACCGTGAGATGATGATAATGACATAATACCACACTTGGTAATTACAACCCTTTATCCCTTTTTGTGATCCTGAGTGTTCACTCGTTTCAGCAATCTCTTCCCTTTATTACATCTCTCTCCCTCCCTCTTTCTCTCTCTAATATCTATTCTCCATTGCATAAAGTGACGAGAGATATACAAAGTACAAAAATAACTAAGAGTCTCATAGTTCACTTACAAAGTACAATGTCCATAAAAAAATGATAATAATGATGCAGAAATCACAGCGAGATGTTTTTTTCTTATATTATCCCTAACAATGCGAGAGTAACAATCAGAGAATCATAATCACAATGTTGACAATAGATGAATGACTCGAAGTCGAATTCCCCCCAGTGTATGATTTCATATTCAATCTTAATGTCGTAAGGGAACCACACGAGGAGGAGGGACATAATTTAATAGAGACGTCGGATATTGATGGACAAAGCCATATCGGGTTTTAAACGAAGAGACAACCCTCCAGGGTTTTTTACAGATTGGATGCTCAATTTCGTATGTACATGTTACTTACACACTGCGTGCCAAGATCAATACAAAGCCCTCCGTCTCACAACTCACATGGGGACAATCAAAACTAAACCTTTGTAGTATAAATAAGGAAATTGAATGAGATGACTTGGAAATCCGGAATAGAAAAGTCTCCCGTTTTTTATCAACGTTTTGAATCGGGCACAATTCATCATTTACTTCTGGGTCTGTCGGGGTGCAGGAGACAATTGTGTGACAGGGCACGACGACAGGACAGCAATGTCAACTTTAGTAATAGTACCTGACACATGCAGTTATACACGGAAGTGTCACACGGCCATCAATAATAAAATTGAAAACCATAGGAAATAATACCATAAACCTTTATGTCTTCTCTACATCTGGCCTGAAAATACAAATACTGTATTGATTGAACCAATTGAGCTATCAAAGGCCAATTTAAGTCATAAAATTCTAATAACTCTAGCCCCAGGTGGTCTTACTATCATAAGTAATAGCAAAATAGCAACAATTGTAAAGAAAAAAGAGATCATTGATCATCCTATGCAGTCAATAATCTTAATCATATCGACTTAGGACGAGTTTCTATTCCAAAGCCCATTGTTCGATATGGGTGCCTTGATTGAGCTGAGAGAATATTAATAAATTATTATATCCTGCCCGAA